>PVJS01026349.1:9478-27174 GCA_004027185.1 Glis glis | reverse complement strand
AAAAAAAAAAAAAAAAGAATAAAAAATAGGGCTGGGGGTGTAGCTTGGAGGTAGAATGCCCCTGGGTTCAACACCTGGTACTGCAAAAAAAAAAAAAAGATATAAGTAATCTATAGATGATTAAAGTCTACAGGAGAGCCGGGCATGGTGGTGCACACCTGTAATACCAGCGTTTTGGAGGCTAACACAGGATCGCAGGTTCACAACCGGCCTCAGCAATTTAGCGAGGCCCTTCATAATTTAGTGAGATCCTGTTTCAAAATAAAAAATAAAATAGGGCTGGGGATGTAGCTCAGAGGTAGAATGTCCCTGGGTTCAATACCCAGTACCACAAAAACAAAGCAATTTCTACAGGATAGGTTTTGCTCAAATATTATGCTATTTTATATCAGAAACTGAGGATGTAGCCGGGCGTGGTGGCGCATGCTTGTAATCCCAGTACTTGGGAGCCTCACAGGAGCATTGCAGGTTCGCAGCCAGCCTCAGCTACTTAGTGAGATCCTGTTTCAAAAGGATAAAAAATCGGGCTGGGGGTGTAACCTGGAGGTAGAATGTCCCTGGGTTCAATCCCCAGTACCAAAAAATAAAAGAAACTGAGGATGTGCTGGTTCTGGTATCTGAGGGGAATCCTGGATCCAATCCCACGTAGATTCTGAGGGACAGCTGTATTTGGTATTATGCTTCTATAATGCAGCGCAAGCCATTTCTGGCTGTTTTAGCAGCCATTTCACACTGATGACTAATTAAACTTTTAAGTCTTTTCCACACATATCTTTTGTTGAGCTTTATCATTCAGTCCTATCATTTTTTTTTTCTTTTGCTGTACCGGGGATTGAACCCAGGGGCGTTCTACCTCCGTGCTACACCCCCGGCCCTATTTTTTATACTTCATTTTGAAACCGGGTCTCATGAAGTTGCGGAGGGCCTCACTAGGTAGAAAGAGAGAGAGACAAGGAGAGAGAGAGCTGAGGCTGGCCACGAACCCAGATCCTCCGGTCTCCGCCTCCCAAAGTACTGGGATTACAAGCGTGTGCCACCATGCCCGGCTCTATTTTTTATTCTTTATTTTGAAACAGGGTCTCACTAAGTTGCAGGGGGCCTCACTAAGTAGCTGAGGCTGGCCATGAACCCAGATCTTCCGGTCTCAGCCTCCCAAATACTGTGATTACAAGCGTGTGCCACCACGCCCGGCTTAGTCCTATCTTTATATGATAAAAGTTTGGGATCCAAGTAAATAGTCTTAAATATTTATATTCAACATGTTATATTTAGCCCATTATGATGATTTGGGTTTTGTTTTTGAATTATAGTTTTGTCATTTAAAATAACCCATTTTATTGTGTTTCTTACATTTTTGTTTTTATTTTTCTAGTATAAAACAAGCAAAGAAGGGAGTGTAATGGGAGTTACAATGTCCCGGCTTGCAATGTTGTCTCACTGCCAAGCTCTGTCACAGGCCTGCAATTATTCTGAAGGTCAGACCTCACCCCATGACTGCCCTCATTGTTAGCCTCAAATACATGTGATTGTGAGCAGAGTGCTCGGTGATTGGATTCCGTTTAATGACCAAATTCAGAGGGAGCTGTTCTAAGACACATTCTTGGCTTGCTTTTGTTTTTTTCTTTTTTTTGCAAATATGCTGTAACTTAAAGGAACTAGAATTCTGGGCAAACCAAATATGTAAGGCATGATTTATAGAGTACAGAAATAGAAAACCCTAATTAAAACCATGTGTTTATTAGCTGTAGGGTATCAGGTATCTCCATCTTCCTGAGTGTAGAGAGCTATCAACTATATATTTGGAATACTTGGGAGGCTGAGACAGGAGGATCATAGGTTTTTGTGTTTTTTTATGCGGTACTGGGGATTGAACTCAGGGGCATTTTACTGCCAAGCTACACCCCCAGTCCTATTTTTTTTCTTTAATTTGAAACAGGGTCTCACTAAGTTGCGGAGTGCCTCACTAAGTATCTGAGGCTGGCCGAGCACCCGGATCCTCCTGTCTCAGCCTCCCAAGTACTGGGATTACAAGCATGCACCACCATACCCAGCTCAAGGATCACAGGTTTGAGGCTAGCTTCAGCAACTTAGTGAAGCCCTCCGCAACTTAGTGAGACCCTGTTTCAAAATAAAATAATAAAATAGGCCTGGGGGTGTAGCTCAAAGGTAGAAGGCCACTGGGTTCCATCCCCAGCACCACACACATACAAAAAAGAAATTCAACTACCAAAAAGTACAAATTAAAATATTTAAAAAGTGTTCTGTGTGTTGAACTTTAGATATGTTGATAAAAGTTGCATAACAAGTATTTTCTTTAAAATGTTCTTTGCAGTGTTGATTTTTTTAGTGTTTCATATTCTATTTGCAAAATGAAGCATGTTAATATGTGTTCATTTTAGAGCAGCTTACTTGTCTGATTAAAAAAAACAGTCATATGGGAACAATCAAAATGCCCCAAAATAGGGATTGATTAAATTATAATGCATTCATATAATAGATTATATCCTGAGGTACCCAAACTCATGTTCTTGGATTTTAAAGCTGTGGAGAAATTGTTTAAGTATATCTTTTTTTTTTTTTAGTAGGGGGGTACTGGGGATTGAACCCAGGGGCTTTCTACCCCCAAGCTACACTCCCAGCCCCTTTTTATTTTTTTTATTTTGAAACAGAGTCTCGCTAAGGCTGGCCTCGAACCTGTGATCCTCCTGTCTCAGCCTCCCATGTAATGGGATTATATGCATGGGCTGTTTCAATATGTCTTTAAGTATAAAAACATTAGATACAGAGCTGTATATACCAATTTTGTTATGTTGGATATTTGTATGTAAATATACCTAGAAGTACATGTATATTATTAGACATAATATACATTATGTAGGTCTACATTTTTTAGTTCTCTAAGAAGTTTAATTTTTTTACATATATTTGTGAAAATTCCAAAGTTTCTCTTATGAGTATGTATTCTTTATATAATTGGGGGGATCTCTTGGAAGAAGTACCTAGAGATAAGGAGTTTCTCACTCAGTGCCGGTGCTGTGACACATCACCCTATTACAGGCCCTTCATCCAGTTGTGTTGGGACATCAAGTAATCAAAAGACCCTGAGAACTCTTAGTCACATCTCTAGAATCACCAGATCAGTTGTTTAGTAGAAGCAAGGGATGTGATTTTGCTGCTTAACACTAAAGATGATTTTCTGTGTTTTTTTCCTATCTTTTCTATTTTAGGAGAAACAGTAGTAAATGTTTTAGACTTTAAGAAGGATGCTGGGCTGTGGCATGGCATGTTTGCGGTAAGCTGCTCAGAATTAAGGCCTGTCGTATAAGTTGAACTTAATATTGAGGCTATGTAAGTAGAGCATCTCAGTATTTGAAACTTAAGATCAATAATATTTTCTAGCTGGGCGTGGTGGCGCATGCCTGTAATCCCAGTACTTGGGAGGCTGAGACAGGAGGATCGCAGGTTCACGGCCAGCCTCAGCTACTGAATGAGGTTCCTCTGCCCGGCTGGGTTCGGGGGACAGGGCATCCTATGTATGTTTGGTGTGGATGACAGGACAGACACCAAACTGCATGACCATCAACTCCCTCTGCTTTAACCAAATACATAATAGGTCTGGGCAAGACCGCCTGTAAGAAACAGGGAAGCCTCAATTTCTTGCTTTATAATACCCACCTAGGGTGGGACGTGGCATGCATGGGCATGATGAAAACACTTGGTGGGTTGGAGAACAGTTAGGTTCTATCTGTTAACATTTAAAAAGCATCTGCCTGCTGAGCGTGGTGGTGCATGCGTGTAATCCCAGTTCCTCGGAGGCTGAGACCGGAGGATCTGGGTTCACGGTCACCCTCAGCTACTTAGGCCCTCCGCAACTTAGTGAGACCCTGTTTCAAAATAAAGAATAAAAAATAGGTCTGGGGGTGTTGCTAGGAGGTAGAATGACCCTGGGTTCAATCCCCAGTACCACAAAAAAGAAAAAAAAAAGCATCTGCTCGCATCTGCTCTGTGACCCAGCCATGCTACTTTTCTGTTTACCCTGGAGAAACCCTTGTGCATTAGCTCAGGGAATTGAGTACAAATATATTCATTGAAACATTGTTAGTAATAGCAAAAAAAAAAAAGAAAAAAATTGTCATTAATAGGAAAATGCTTAAGTAGATTGTGATATAGCTGTACTATGGAATACTGTGCAGCAGTTCAAAAAGAATTATGTAGCTCTCGTGTACTGATGTGCATAGATTGATTTCTGGAACAACTTTAGTGAAACAAACAAAGTAAATTGCTGATATATGTGTATTATGATGCCTTTTATTTAAAAATATATTTCTAGCCAGGCATGGTGGCCCACACTTGTAATCCCAGTACTTGGGAGGCTGACAGGAGGATTGTAGGTTCATGGCCAGCCTCAGCAACTTAGTGAAGCCCTCTGCAAGTTAGTGAGACCCCGTTTCAAAATATAAAATAAAATAGGGCTGGGGTAAGCCAGGTGTGGTGGTACACACCTGTAATCCTAGTATTTGGGAGGCTGAGACTGGAGGATCACAGGTTAGAGGACAGCCTGAACAAGTAGTGAGACTCTCATCAACCTAGCAGACCCTGTTTCAAAATAAAAATAAAATAGGGCTGGGGTGTAGCATGCAGGTAGAATGCCCCTGGGTTCCATCCCCAGCACCACACACACACAATATATATATATTTTTTCTTCTTTTTTCAATGTATTTATATGTATATAATATATACAAATATATAATTATATAAATACATTGAAAAAGAATGAGAAGGATACATACCAAATTCATAATTGTGATCACCTTTGGGGAAGAAGAGGGAATTAGGTTACAAAGTCGATATCAAAGGAACTTCAACCCCGTCATGAATATCTCAAAGATTTTTTTTCCCAAGGAGCATGTATTTGAGTAATACTTCTATAATAAAATTGTTAACTAAATTGATGTATTTGGCATTGATTACTTTTTGTCTTTCTTTGCTTTTCAGAATGTAATGAATAAGATGCATACAATTAGTGTACCCTACTCTGTTATGAAGACCTGTCCTCTCTCTTGGGTCCAAAGAGTATATGCGCACAAAGGTAGACACACACAGCGCCTGAGCTTTAATTACATGACTGTTTGAACTAAGATTTCAGGGACTTCAGGGGTTTTCAGGTTGCCTCTGTAGAGGTACATTTAAATCTGTGTCTTGATGGCTTAAAAACGTTTAGAGTTCAATTACTGTATGAGCTCTATGTTGTCTATTTGATTTCAGTGATATCCTTTCTTAAGAATTGAGATGAATTCTCCTGAATCTGAGCCCAGAATTAGATTTATTGACTGTTACAGTGTTCAAAATTTCCTTGGCTATGCCGGATGCAGTGGCACACGTCTATAATCCCAGTACTTGGGAGGCTGAGACATGAGGATCACAGGTTCGAAGCCAGCCTCAGCAACTTAGTGAGGCTCTCAGTAACCTAGTGAGACCTTGTTTCCAAATAAGAAATAAAATCGGGCTGGGGGTGTAGCTTGGAGGTAGAATGCCTCTGGGTTCAATCCCCAGTACCACACACACACACAAAAATTTTTTTTCCTTGGCTAGAATATTATGGCCTGTCTAGAGGTCACAGTGAGCAAGTAATTGCATCTCTAGTTGGTTATCTAAATGTGGTGTTCGCTTCCTCTGAATAGCTGGCATGATCTCTTTGAAATCTTTCAAATTTGATTCAAGTGAAAATTTTGGTTTCTAAAATAAGTAAAAATATTTTTATTGTAGTATATCTTATATACACCAAATTTAGTGTGTGTGCATGCTAACTTTATGCCCTTTGAATTTATAGCCAAGGTAGCATTAGTAAAATGCCGAGACTTGCACTGGGCTATGATGGCACATCGCGATCAAAGGGATGTGAGCCTGAGTTCTCTCCGAATGTTGATTGTAACCGATGGCGCCAATCCCTGTAAGTATTTCTGGAGTGTGAGCCTAGGTGGGTTAGGTTTTTTTCCCTTTGGTGGGTTATTTTTTTGTCTCTTTTCTGTAAGTTTTTTTTTTTAATGTCTGTGATTAGATAAAATTCATATATCATAAAACTTACCCATTTAAAGTATATAATTCAATTGTTTTTGGTATATGCACAGAGTAATGCAATCATCACCATGATTTAAGTTTAAAATGTATGTGTGTGTGTGAGTGTGCACGCGTGTATAAATGTGTGTGTGTGTGTTACGTGCTGGGGATTGAGCTCAAGGCCGCCTGCATGCTACGTAAGCGCTGTACCACTGAGCTACATCCCCAGCTCTAAAGCACTTTTGTTACCCCCAAAAGAAATAACATACCCATTATTAGTCACTCCCCATTTCTCTGCATTGCCCCCAAGCCCTAGGCAACAATGAATCTACTTCCTGTCTCCATAAATTTGCCTATTATGGATATTTCATATAAATACAATTATACTACATGTGGTCTTTTGTGATGGACTTCTTTCTTTCATTTTTTATTTTTTTTGTGGCATTGGAGGTTGAACCCAGGGTCATTCTACGTCAGCTATACCTCCAGCCCTTTCTTTATTTTTTGTTTTGAAACAGTCTTGCTAGGTTGCTGAGAATCTTGCTATAAGTTGCTGAGGCTGGTCTTGAACTTGAAGTCCTCTTGTCTCAGCCTCCCAAGTACTGGGATTACAGGCATGCGCCACCACAGTTGGCTTGGGTTTCATTCAATTAGCATATTTTCAAAGTTCAGATCATATTTTAGCATGTATCAGTACTTCATTTCTTTTTATTGCCAGATTTTCCATTGTATAGTTGTACCACATTTTATTTATCCATTCATCTTTTTTTTTTTTTTTGTGGTACCGGGGATTGAACCCAGGGGCATTCTTTGAACTCAGGGGCATTCTACCTCCGAGCTACACCCCCGGCCCTATTTTTTATACATTATTTTGAAACCGGGTCTCACGAAGTTGCAGAGGGCCTCACTAAGTAGAGAGAGAGAGAGAAAGAAAGACAGGGAGACGGGGAGGGAGAGAGGGAGGGAGGGAAGGAGAGAGAGAGAGAGAGAGAGAGAGCGCGAGGGCGAGCGCTCAGGCTGGCCGCGAAACCTGGATTCTCCGGTCTCTGCCTCCCAAAGTACCGGGATTACAAGCGTGCGCCACCACGCCCAGCATCCATTCATCTTTGATAGATCACATTTTTCAAACCTCTCCTTCTTGCTCATATCCTTTTATCATGTGACTGTGGGTATTCCTTAGATTAAAGAAGAGATGCCAGGATCATCTGATGTAACCAAGAGTATCCTTTATGTGAATTTCCCCAAGCAAATCAAAGCAGCTTGGCAAGAGTCTTATTGTGTTGCTTGCTTTTCCTTTTCTTTTTTTTTTTTTTTTTTTTTGTGGTACTGGGGATAGAACCCGGGGACATTCTACTTTTGAGCTACACTCCCAGAACCCCCAGCCTTTTTTTTTTTTTTGCAGAACTGGGGATGGATCCCAAGGGCCTTCTACCTCTGAGCTACACCCCCAGCCCTATTTTTTTTATTCTTTTTTTTTGTTTTGTTTTGTGGTACCGGGGATTGAACCCAGGCGCATTCTACCTCCAAGCTATACCCCTCAGCCCTATTTTTAAACTTTATTTTGAAATCGGGTCTCATGAAGTTGCAGAGGGCCTCACTAAGTAGCTGAGGTTGGCCGCGAACCCGGATCCTCCAGTCTCCACCTCCCAAGTACTGGGATTACAAGCGTGCCCCACCATGCCCAGCCATCCTATTTTTTTTTTTTTATTCTTTATTTTGAAACAGGATCTCACTAAGTTGTGGAGGGCCTCACTAAGTAGCTGATGCTGGCTGCAAACCCGGATCATCTGGTCTCCGCCTCCCAAGTACTGGGATTACAAGCGTACACTACCACGCTGGGCTCCCCAGCCCTTTTTATAAGTTTTTTTTTTTTTAAACAGGGTCTTGCTAGGTTGCTGAGAGTTTCACTACATTGCTGAGGCTGTTCTCGAAGTTGTGATCCTCCTGTCTCAGCTTCCCAAGTACTGGGATTATAGCCATGTGCCACCATGCCTGGTGGGCTACTTTTCCTTATAAGCAAAAAAAGTCTTGGTCCTTTACATAGTCGAATCAGGTAATACATTAGGTACTTGGGCTGAACCTCGTGAGACCCTGTTTCCAAAGCAAAAAATAAAAAGGATCGGGCATGTAGCTCGGAGGTAGAATGCCTCTGGATTCAAATTCTAGTACCAAAAAAATAAAAAAGAATCAGCATTAGATCCTTGGCTCTTTGTCATAAGTGAAGTTTTGTCAGTAGTCACACTCATCATCCTGGTTTAAAATACAGACATGAGTCTTCCTGAATAAGAAGAGAGTCAGAGGATGCCACAAGAAGGCAGTGGAGCTAAGCCAAGACTTCATTGCATGGCTCTCCTAGTCACTGTAGGAAGGCTTGCTAAATTAAACTGACTGCACATTGCCTGCAGTGCCATCTCTTGATATCAATCTGTCAGTTGGAGGCACAGCCTTGTTAGAAATTGTATCCTAAGCCCGGCGTGGTGGCGCACGCTTGAAATCCCAGTACTAGGGACGCTGAGACAGGAGGATCGCAGGTTCACGGCCAGCCTCAGTTAGTTAGTGAGGCCCTCCACAACTTAGTGAGACCCGGTTTCAAAATAAAGAATTAAAAAAATAGGGCTGAGGGTGTAGCTCGGAGGTAGAATTCTCCTGGGTTCGATCCCAGTACCGAAAAAAAAAAAAAGTTGTATCCTTTCCTGGGCTGGATGAGCGTTAATTCATCCTTGAAATGTTTCAAACTACCTCACAGGCACAATAAAATATTTGTGTGGAATGAATGATGTACAGTATGAGTTCCCCTGAGAAACAAATATGTCAGCTTCCCACTCTTTTTTTTAATGTTTTTATTGGTGCATTGTAGTCTCACATCACAATGAGTATCAGTTTGGTGTTAACATACATGCACACAGCTCTTGGTGTCCCTCCCCCCACCAGCTTCCCACTCTTTACCAGTTTGATGCAGTGATGAGAATACAATTTCAGCTTTCAAGTTGATCTTTTCCAACTCCACAGGGTCGGTGTCATCCTGTGATGCCTTTTTGAGTCTGTTCCAAAGCCATGGACTGAAACCTGAGGCCATCTGTCCATGTGCTACTTCCGCTGAAGCCATGACTGTAGCAATCCGCAGGTACTGTTCAGGATGTCAGATTCTCTTGATGTGTATTACAACTTGGATGAAGTGTGCACTTTTTACCAGATGATGAGAAAGGAGTGCTAACTAATTTTCTGCTTCATAAGCCTAAAAGTGAAAATTACCTTGTAAAGTAGTTGGAAATGTTTCATTTATTTTTCCTATTCTTTCCCAAAGTATATTCACTAAACTGAAAGTTTGATTATTCTTATCTTCTATTTGTGAGTTCTTTTTCTGTATTGGGTTGCTCTTCAGAATCCCTCGCATCTTAGGCTATAAATAGGCTGTTCTCTATTGTAGCTTAAGTATGGAACATATATTTATATGTATATTTATAGTGTGCCCAAGACTAGTATATTTTTTTTTCAGAACTGAGCATTGAACCTAGGGGCACACTGCCACTGAAATAAATCACCATCATTTATTTAAAATTTTTTTTTTGCTCAAATTGTTTTTTAACATATCAATTGTATTATAACAAATTCACACTTTCAAACCAGATATTGTAACAACTGGCTACTTGAAAGAAGAAGTGTTTGAAGATTGATTGGTTAAGCATGGAGTTGGAGAAAAAGGATTTATGCAGGGAATTTAATCTGATGAACTCTGATGACAATTTTTTTTTTGCGCTACCGGGGATTGAACCCAGGGTCATTTTACCTCCGAGCTACACCCCCGGCCCTATTTTTTATTCTTTATTTGTTTTCTTTTTTTTGCGGTACCAGTGATTGAACCCAGGGGGATTCTACCTCCAAGCTACACCCCCAGCCCTATTTTTTATTCTTTATTTTGAAACAGGGTCTCGCTAAATTACAGAGGGCTTCACTAAGGAGCTGAGGCTGGCCGCAAACCCAGATCCTCCAGTCTCAGCCTCCCAAGTACTGGGATTACAAGTGTGTGCCACCACACCCGGCTTATTCTTTCTTTCTTTCTTTATTTTATTTATTATTTATTTATTTATTTATTTATTTAGGTACCGGGGATTGAACCCAGGGGCGTTCTACCTTCGTGCTACATCCCCGGCCCTATTTTTTTATACTTTATTTTGAAACCGGGTCTCACAAAGTTGCGGAGGGCCTCACTAGGTAGAGAGAGAGAGAGAGAGAGAGAGAGATATGAGGCTGGCCGCGAACCTGGATCCTCCGGTCTCCGCCTCCCAAAGTACTGGGATTACAAACGTGCGCCACCACGCCCGGCTTATTCTTTATTTTGAAACCGGGTCTCATGAAGTTGCAGAGGGCCTCACTAAGTAGCTGAGGCTGGCCGCGAACCCAGATCTTCCGGTCTCCGCCTCCCAAGTACTGGGATTACAAGCATGCGCCACCACACCCGGCCATTTGATGACAATTTTGAGACCGGGTCTCACTAAGTTGCTGAGGCTGGCCTCAAACTTGTGATCCTCCTGCCTCAGTGTCCTGAGTAGCTGGGATTACAAGTGTGTACCACCACATATGGCCCAAGTATATTCTTAGTAACTGATTGAAACTGATTGAAAATTGACTATTCTTTATTTTTGGTTTTTTTTTTTTTGTGGTACTGGGGATGGAAACCCAGGGGCGTTCTACCTCCGAACTACACCCCCAGCCCGAATTTTTTTTTTCGGTACTGGGGATTGAACCCAGGGACATTCTACCTCCAAGCTACACCCCTAGCCCTATTTTTTATTCTTTATTTTGAAACAGGGTCTCACTAAGTTGCAGAGGGCCTCACTAAGTAGCTGAGGATGGCCACGAACCCGGATCCTCTGGTCTCAGCCTCCCAAGTACTGGGATTACGAGTGTGTGCCACCACTCCCGGCTCCCAGCCCGATTTTTTATTCTTTATTTTGAAACAGGGTCTCACTAAGTTGCAGAGGGCTTCACTAAGTATCTGATGCTGGCTGTGAACCCAGATCCTACAGTCTGAGCCTCCCAAGTACTGGGATTACAAGCGTGTGCCACCACACCTAGCTGACTATTCTTTGTATATGCAAATTTGACTAATTTTGGCATATTTTTGGTAGAGAAAAGTAGAGATTTGTTTTGTAGCCAGAGGAAATTTGTGTTCCTACATGTTAATATTTTCTCTTGATATCATTTAATTTTCCAAACTTGATGGATTTCTTTTCTCTTCAGGCCTGGAGTTCCAGGGGCTCCTTTGCCTGGAAGAGCTATTCTCTCAATGAATGGATTGAGCTATGGGGTAATACGGGTCAATACTGAAGATAAAAATTCTGCACTGACAGTCCAGGATGTGGGGCATGTCATGCCCGGTGGTGAGTTGTGAGGAGAACCATTTGGATTTTCATAAAGTTGTGTCATTAGTGATAGGAGAGCCTGATAAAATAGGAGGTAAAAATCCAGGAATACTAAATTCAGTACTTTCTCACATAATTTCTCCAAACCTATCTAACAAGTAGATAGAATTATTCTGACCTTTCAGCAGTATTGTATGATATATCAACATAGGTTGATAGAGTGAAAGCTTCAGTTATACTTCTTCACATGGAAAGCTAAGTACCGAGTGATACCAGAGCTGCCTGGATTTTACTGTAATTGCCGAGCCTTTGGGACTGGCAAAAAGTTGGCACATCCTGTTTCCATGAGTGTTGGAGTTTGACCTGCCTGGGGATAACAGCTAATTTACTTAACCTATTTCTTTGGTCTTTGTGGCCATTTTTTAATATGCCACTGTCTCTAAGAGCTATAAATTTCAGCTATACCTGTGTAGTTTCAAGTTCATTTCTAGCATTCCTGTCTGGTACTACTTTTGTTTTTGTTTTTGTGTGATACTGGGAATTGAACCCTGGGGCATTCTACTCAAGCTACACCCCCAGTCCTATTTTATTTTTATTTTAAAACAGGGTCTCGCTAGGTTGATGAGAGTCTCACTACTTGCTGAGGCTGTCCTCAAACTTGCAATCCCTCTGTCTCAGCCTTGCAAGTATTAGGATTACAGATGTGTACCACCATGCCTGGCTTATTTTATTTGGTTGTTTATTTTTGTTTTTAATGGTCTAGGACTTGAATGCAGGGCCTTGCACATGTTAGGCAAGCTACACCCTCAACCCCCTGTTTAGTATTTTTTTTGTGTGTGGTACTGGGGGCCTTCTACCTCCGGGCTGTACCCCCAGCCCTATTTTATTTTTTATTTGGAAACAGGATCTCACTAAGTTGATGAGGCTGTCCTTGAACCTGCGGTCCTCCTGTCTCAGTCCCCCAAGTATTGGGATCACAAGCGTGCACCACCACACCTGGCTGTGTTTAGTATTCTTAATGCCACTCAGTAAATATGAAATTCTCCTGGTTTTGCAGGATAAAGCAATTATTGTACAAAGGTTTTCCTGAGTCTCTGTCTCTTATCTGTACTTTCTGTGCATTAGGGATGATGTGCATTGTGAAACCAGATGGACCTCCCCAGCTCTGCAAAACAGATGAAATTGGAGAAATCTGTGTTAGCTCCAGAACTGGAGGCATGATGTACTTTGGCCTTGCTGGTGTGACCAAAAATACATTTGAGGTATATAATATGAACATTTCACAGGGAAATGGTTAATGGGGCCACATAGTACCAGCGCAAATATTCTGACTTATGGGACATAGTGTATTGGTTAGAGAGTGTACTCTCTGGAGCTAGATGCCTAAGATGGAATCCTGACTCTAGCACTCACTGCTGACCTTGTGTGAGTTGCTTAGCCTCTCTGTGCCCCAAGTTTTAATCTTTTTTTTTTTTTTCTTGCAGTACTGGGGATGGAACCCAGGGGCATTCTGCCTCCGAGCTATACCTCCAGCCCTATTTTTTATTCTTTATTTTGGAACAGGGTCCAACTAAGTTGCGGAGGACCTCAATAAGTAGCTGAGGCTGTCCGCGAACCCAGATCCTCCAGTCTCAGCCTCCCAAGTACTGGGATTACAAGCATGCGCTACCACGCCCGGCTGTATTTATTTTTTTATACAGGGTCTCACTAAGTTGCAGAGAGGGCCTCACTAAGTTGCTGAGGTTTGTTTTTAACCTGCAATCCTCCTGTCTCAGCCTCCCAAGTACTGGGATTATAGGTGTGTGCCACAATGCCCTAGGGGTGAACCTAGGGGCATTCTACCTCCAAGCTACACCACCAGCCTCTTGTATTTTTTATTTTGAACAGGTTCTTGCTGAGTTGTTAAGGATATCACTAAATTGCTGAGACTGGCCGCATCCCTGTGATCCTCCTATCTTAGCCTCACAAGTACTGGAATTGTAGGCATAACTAGTGGTGCATGCCTATAAACCTAGCACTTGGGAAGCTAAGGCAGGAGGATCACAGGTTCATAGCCAGCCTCAGCACTTAGTGAAGCTCTCAGCAACTTAACAAGACCCTGTTTCCAAATTTAAAAAAAAAAAACAGGGCTGGGGGTGAGCTCAGAAGTAGAATGCCCCTGGGTTCAGTCCCCAGCACCACAAAAAAAAATTTAATTAATTTTGAGAGTACAGTGACAGTGGCATATGCTCTGCAAATCAACTAATTAAAATTGAAGAATTGTTGCCGGGCATGGTGGCACACACTTGTAATCCCAGTACTTTGGGAGGCGGAGACCGGAGGATCCGGGTTCACGGCCAGCCTCAGCTCTCTCTCTCTCTCTCGCTCTCTCTCTCTCTCTCTCTCTCTCTCTTTCTCTCTCTCTCTCTCTTTCTCTCTCTCTCTCTACTTAGTGAGGCCCTCCGCAGCTTCATGAGACCTGGTTTAAAAATAAAGTGTAAAAAATAGGACCGGGGGTGTAGCGCAGAGGTAGAACGCCCCTGGGTTCAATCCCCGGTACTGCAAAAAAAAAAAAATTGAAGAATTGTCCTGTTGCTTCTCAATCTTTCAGTCAGACAGATATTTATTGAGCATCTTCTCTGTGTCCAGTACTAATCTAGATGCTTGGAGTACATCAAGAAACAAAACAAAGCTCCTAGTAGAGTTCATATTCTAGTGGAGCTAGCACTTTCTAGCCGATAGCACACTCCTTTCCTGCAGGCGATTCTGCTTATGAAACCAAGTTGTAATGAGAGGTTCACCTGGTGAGCTTGGGAATCAGAACAGGGGTAATTAATTATCTGTATATCATAATTAGGATTAACCTGCCTCAGGATACATTTTAGGGACCAGAGAAATTCAGTTGATGGGCTGTGTACCCTTCACACTAGACGGTGCTTTATGAGCACTGGCCATTTTCAGGTCTTTGAGATTCTTTTTCCATAACGTAAACTAGTGATTCTCAAAATGGTAGGACACCTGTGTCTACCATCCCATTTGAGAACGAGTGCATGTTATTATGTGATATCTCCCAGATATCACTGGTGAGTGTCTTCTTTGTGATTACATATCTGTGTTATCCATACTGTGGTGCCTGAAAAGGGATAAGAACCCCTGGGGTAAGAACTACTGACGTTTACACAGCCTAAAATAGTATACTATAATTCATGCATATCGTACTGTACTTCATCATCACTATTACTACTGTGTTCTTGGCCTGTGTGCAAAGGTTGTGCCTAATTCACTTTGACAGGAGTGGGCATTCATAAACTCTTCAAGCATATGCTTACCGCCAGTCTCTTGGTTTACTTTCATAGGTGACTTAATTACTTCTCTTGAGTATATTTATATTTAACTATTTATTAATTAATTAATTAATTAATTTATTTATTTATTTATTTTTTGCAGTACCGGGGATTGAACCCAGGGGTGTTTTACCTCCGAGCTACACCCCAGCCCTATTTTATATACTTTTTATTTTGAAACCGGGTCTCACGAAGTTGCGGAGGGCCTCACTAAGTAGCTGAGGCTGGCCGCAAACCCAGATCCTCCGGTCTCCACCTCCCAAGTACTGGGATTACAAGCGTGTGCCACCATGCCTGGCGCTTACTTATTTATTTATTGGCGGTACCGGGGATTGAACCCAGGGCATTCCATTTCCAAGCTACACCCCCAGCCCTATTTTTTATTCTTTATTTTGAAACAGGGTCTCACAAAGTTGCGGAGGGCCCTACTAAGTAGCTGAGGCTAGCCACAAACCCGGAAGCTCCTGTCTCAGCCTCCCATGTACTGGGATTACAAGCGTGCGCCACCACACCCAGCTCAACATTTAACTATTTTAAATCTCACCATTTCTCCTTTTTATTATTATAATTTTTGGGGGCAGTACCTTGTGCATGCTAAGCATGAAAAACCCTAGGCTTAGCTATTCGTGGTGGTGCACGCCTGTAATCCCAGTACTTGGGAGGCTGAGACAGAAGGATCACAGGTTCGCGGCTGGCCTCAGCTACTTAGTGAGACCCTCCACAACTTAGTGAGACCCTGTTTAAAAAAAAAAAAAGAATAGCCAGGTGTGGTGGCGCAAGTTTGTAATCCCAGTATTTGGGAGGCTGAGACAGGAGGATCACAGGTTCGTGGACAGCCTCAGCTACTTAGTGCAGCCCTCCACAACTTAGTTAGGCCCCGTTTCAAAATAAAGAATAAAAAATAGGGCTGGGGGTGTAGCTTGGAGGTAGAATGCCCTTGGGTTCAATCCCCAGTTACACACACACACACACACACACACACACACACACACACACACACAAAAGATAATGTATTTATCTTTTAAAGTCTGGAGAGTAAACAACAAATTGTAAATGTTTATCACTTGGGATTGGGCTGGGGATAGCTTAGTGGTAGAGTACTTTTCTAGTATTCATAAGGCTTTGGGTTCAATCTCCAGTACTTAAAAAATGGGGGGGATGGTATTATTGGATTAATTATATAATGTTAGCTTTTCAACAAATGTTTAGTACTGTTCCAGTTTTGTAATAAGACTTCTTAAAAATCAAATATGTTTTCTATTATATTTTAGGTGATTCCAGTGAATTCTGCAGGTTCTCCTGTTGGAGATGTGCCATTTATCCGCTCAGGATTGCTGGGGTTTGTAGGGCCGGTAAGTGATGCTTTCGTGTTGATTTAGGTACATCTGATCCAAACTTAATTCAGCAACTTAATTCATTGACCAGAACAAATTCTGATTAGTCCGCGGGTGTAACAGTGCCACTTAACTTCTGCTTAGAGCAGTTTTTGTGAGAATGTCATAAAATTTGTTAATGTCTATTGTTTCCATTACCCAAGTTCTTTTGACTTCTTCAGACTAAGATAATTAATATGTATATAAATATATATATAATTTTTGGGGGGGTGGTACTCTGTATTTAACCCAGGGGCATTTTATGTCTGAACTACACTCCCAGCCTTATTGTTAGTTTTTTTTTTTTTTGCACTGGGAATTGAACCCAGGGGCATTCTACCTCCAAGCTACACCCCCAGCCCTATTTTTTATTCTTTATTGGAAACAGGGTCTCACTATGTTGCTGAGGCTGGCCGCGAACCCAGATCCTTCGGTCTCAGCCTCCCAAGTACTGGAATTACAAGTGTGCGCCACCATGCCCAGCCCTTTTAGTTTTATTTTGTTACAGAGTCTTGCTAGGTTGATCAGAGTCTCACTACTTGCTGAGCCTGTCCTCAAACCTGTGATCCTGCTGTCTCAGCTTCCTAAGTACTGGGATTATAGGCATGTGCCACCATGCCGGCTAATATATTATTTTTTATTTTGAAAATTCTTTTCACTTTTTATTGCTTCCTTTCCTTTATTTGATTAACATGTCGCCATGAATTCAAATAGTCCCAGACCTTCAACAGCAAGAGAGCTGGGAGTGGTATAGCTCAGCGGTAGAGCACTTGCCTGGTGTGCCTGAGCCCTTGGATTTGATTCCCAGCACCACAAAAAAGAAAAAAAATAAATAAAGGAATAGCAAAGGGTAGCCAGGTGTGGTGGCGCACGCTTGTAATCCCAGTACCTGGGAGGCTAAAACCAGAGGATCCGGGTTCGTGGCCAGGCTCAGCTACTTATTGAGGCCTCCACAATAGACCCAGTTTCTTTTATTTCTTTTATTTATTTATTTATTTTGCAGTACCGGGAATTGAACCCAGGGGTGTTCTACCTCCGAGCTACACCCCCAGCCCTATTTTTTATACTTTATTTTGAAACCGGGTCTCACGAGGTTGCGGAGGCCTCACTAAGTAGCTGAGGCTGGCCGCGAACCTGGATCCTCCGGTCTCAACCTCCCAAGTACTGGGATTACAAGCATGTGCCACCACGCCCGGCTTTAGACCCAGTTTCAAAATAAAGAATAAAAAATCAGGCTGGGGGTGTAGCTTGGAGGTAGAATGACCCTGGGTTCAAACCCCAGTACCGCACACAAAAAAAGGAATAGCAAAGGGTAACCATAGCCGTGTGTGGTGGCGCAAGCTTGTAATCCCAGTACTTTGGGAGGCGGAGATCAGAGGATCCGGGTTCACGGCCAGCCTCAACTCTCTCTCTCTTTCTCTCCCTGTCTCTCTCTCTCTCTCTCTCTCTCTCTCTCTCTCTCTCTCTACTTAGCAAGGCCCTCTGCAACTTCATGTGACCTGGTTTCAAAATAAAGTATAAAAAATAGGGCCGGGGGTGTAGCGCGGAGGTAGAACGCCCCTGGGTTCAATCCCCGGTAC
>PVJS01026348.1:0-27075 GCA_004027185.1 Glis glis | reverse complement strand
CCCCCGGCCCTATTTTTTATACTTTATTTTGAAACCGGGTCTCACGAAGTTGCGGAGGGCCTCGCTAAGGAGAAAGAGAGAGAGAGAGAGAGAGAGAGAAAGAGAGAGAGAGAGAGAGCTGAGGCTGGCCGCGAACCCGGATCCTCCGGTCTCCGCCTCCCAAAGTACTGGGATTACAAGCGTGCGCCACCACGCCCAGCTGAATTGCTCTTTATTTTTTCTAAGGATCAGCATTGCTCTGTAACAGTATAGGTGACAGCTATCTAGAATGTGTTGAAATGTAAAATTTGTTGCTTTGTCCTTTTTGTTATCAACTGCATCTTGAATCACACTGGAGAGTTTTTTTTTATGCTTGCCTGTAAATATTTTTAGGATCATTATTCCAAAACCAAAGCAGAGTACCACAGCAAATAATCTCATGTTTATTCAAAAAGCAGCATACCCCGCCCCAAGTTGGCTTTTTTAATGAACATATCCTACTTTTAGCAATTTCTTCTGTGTGTGGTGAATCTTTGAAAATTATTTTATTGATCTAATTGGATAATTGTCCTCGATTCTATTGTAATTTCTTTGACTGTGGTAAATTAGAATATCAGATTGTGGTGCCCCCACCATAAACTCACCCCCCACCACCACTTCTACCAGCAAGATCACCTGCAAACTTATTAGGAAAGCGAATTCTCAGGGCCCCATTTAGGACCTATTGAATCAGAACCACTGCGGTGGGACCCAACAGTCTAGCTTTCTAAGTTCTCTGGGTGATTCTGATGCAAACCACTTGAGACATACTGACATATGGGAAAATTGTATTGTTTACTTAAGGGACAGGCAGATACAGAAGGGAAGGAAATATGTCAAATAAGAGAATAACCAGTGACCCACATGCTCCAACTCTAAGTGGATGCAGAATGAGCTTAATGAGACTCATGAGCTGCATCTACTCAGAAACCTCAGAACCTTCCCATTCTGTTGATTACTGTGGGCTTATGTTAGTGTAGAACCCTGAGTACACTTGCTGTGGGCAGATATGTAAATTCCTCAGCATATGGGAAGCTGTAGAGAAAAAAGTAAGACTGACTGCTGTCTCCTGATCATCTCTCAGGACTGGGTTACCCAATAGGCAGTCTGTCTATCCATATATTTTTGTCACATGCCAAGCAGGATGCAGAAAAAAGCATATATAAATATATGCCTATAAATATATTTATATAAACACATTTAGCCAGGCATGGTGGCGCGCACTGAGACTGGAGGATCCAGGTTCACGGCCAGCCTCTGCTACTTAGTGAGGCCCTCCGCAACTTAATGAGACCCTGTTTCAAAATAAAGAATAAAAAATAGGGTTGGGGGTGTAGCTTGGAGATAGGATGCCCCTAGGTTCAATCCCCAGTACCGCAAAAAAATAAATAAAAAACACATTTATATACCTAATACAGGTTTATATATAGTCATATAAATACATAAACTTTATATAGTGTTTTATATATACAATATTTAAAGAAATGCATTTTTGGTAATTTTTTGAAGGTACCAAAGTGGTCACTATTTGAAAAACCAAAACATTCTTGGTATTTGTAGGGGAGGAAAAACTTTTCCTCTATTATCTTATGTTCTACTGATGGAAATATACAAATTAAATGGATAAAAGACAAATTATTAAGATAAAATAAAGAAATTTATTTATACTTGCAATGTGTACATATGCACAAACGCTCACAGGGTAACTCACAGGGTGAGTAACTCACAGGGTGCTTTGAATTTAGGGCTTAAATATCCACTTAATAGGTGAAAGAAATGGGGAGAAAAGTCTTCTCTGGGAAGGTTGAATAGGATTCTTTAGGAAAGACTTAGACTTTTAGGAGAAAAACTGAAAGCTAAAAAAAAGTTTGTAGTAATGTTTGTTTATTCAGGTATGAGTGGCCTTTCTGCCTTTTTCATGGCCGTACCCTCTTCCCCAAGAGAGATGATGGGGTTTGGGACATGGTACCTCACTATCTGGCATCTTGGCCACACTCACCTTCCAGCTGCCCGTCCCCTGAAGCAGGTCATATGTCCCTCATTCAAGGGGTGCCCTCCCTACACCTGGAGGAGAAGAACATTCTTATTTCAGAAGACACAGGAATGCAGAGAAGAACCTGAATGAATAGGATTTGCTATGTTCTAGTTTATTATCATTAGAACTTAATTTTTTTCAATTGTAATTCTCCATGGCCATCCACTACTTCATCAAACCTGGCAGTAAATAATTCACAGGTTTATCCATTTCTTCAGGTCTTCATTGCCGTATGAAGGCCCCCGTGTCATGAAAAACTTATACTAAATAAAATTGTATGCTTTTCTCTTGTTAATCTGTGTTTTGCTATCAGGGCCCCAGCCATGAACCCACTGACAGGTGTGTTGACCTCCTTCCTCCCTCACAGGGATTCAGGGAGTGGAGGAGAGAAGAAAAATTCCCCCCCCCACCCATTACTAGGTTCATGGCTGAGACTCCTATAACAAAGGACAAATTAACAAGAGATAATGATACAATTTTATTTAATATAAGGTGTACATAACACAGGGGCCTCCAGAAATGAAGAACCCCAGAATCGGAAACTTGTATATTTTTATGCAAAGTTGGAGATGTGGATCATTGTGGAGAGATATGACTAGGAAAAGGGGGAATGTTTTAATAGTGGTAAACTGGGGGGGCCTTAACGAGGCCTGATGATTCACATTTTTCTTGTGTCCTTCTATCTTTAGAGATAAAGACATTCCTCTTCTCTGGGTACAGGGAGGGCACCTCTAGTATGTACTTCAGAGGAGGGTCCGACAATGACTTGCTTCAGGGAGAAGGTGGGGGAAGGCCGGGGAGAGGCCTTCCTGCCTCTGCTGTTTCCTCAGATGCTAAGGCGCCATATTTAGTGTAGCATTCCTGCACCCTGTCACTGGCCTCGATTTTCTAAAAGACACTGCTTGTAGACACTTAAAGGAAGTCCCAAGAAGGCTTCTTCCTGCATCTGTTGAATTTCAAATGTCTTCATCTTAAAATAATTTTTATACCAAATCTGGGGAGGCTGAAGGTGTGTCCTACAGGTGCGGACCCACTACACCTTCTTTTATTGTATGGTTTTGTATTATTTTTAGTATAATTGCTGGGTTCAGGCACTAGATATAATCTTTCAGTGCCTGGGACCTTAGAGGGTTTTCATCTGGCTCCAAATCCTCAACTTAGATATCCCACAGGCACCTCAAATTCAACATGTCATAAATAGAATTCTTTATCTTCCCATAGTCCTTCTCCTCCTCCTCCTCCTCTTCTTCCTCCTCCTTCTTATACTATAGTCTGAGCTAATGACATCAGCACCCACTCACCCAATCTAGAAACCTGGGTGGCATCCTCTGCCCCTCCCTCTTTCTCATATTCCCCCATCCAGTCTGTCAGCCAGTTTTGTTGATTCTGCCTTCCAAGTCTCTCTCCCCCAGTCTGCTTCACAGTTACAGAGTTGGCTCAGCTCCTCATGATCTCAGACTTCCATGGCAGACTCTCACTGGTGTTTGGGTGGAGTTGTCTTCCACACAGCAGCTAAAGGGAGCTTTCATAACAGAGCACCTGGTGATGTTACTTCCTCCCCAGTTTTAGACTCTTTAACTGGACGGTTGGTTTAAAAATCTTTTGTAGTCTGGCGCCTGGTTATCTTTCTAGTCAAGGGTTAATCTTTCCTCTATCCCATCCACTCTGAGCTTCAGCCTTGTCAAAGACTTGCCATTCCTCCTATCTGATGTCATTGCTCCCAACTCCCTTGTTTGAACACACTGTTTTTCTCTGCTTGAAATGCTGCAAGTCCTTCCTCCTGTCCCCCTCCACACAGCCAGTGGCTAACTCTGATTATTTTCATACCCCCCACATCCTTTCAGCAGTTAAGAACTTCCTTCTCTGTATTCCCAAGACATTTTTATATAACGGTATCCAAAATTATAGCACATCACTGTTGTGTTACAATTTTCTGATTCCTGCAATGTAAAGGAATTGAAAACAAGGGCTATTTCTTTTTTATCTTTGAATCTATAGTACTTATCATGTATAACATATATTAAATAAAGGTTGAGTAAGTAAATGTGTAAATATGTAAATAAATGACTAGCAAAGAGGAAACAGCAATAATAAGTGTCTTGTTTAAAAGTCAAGTTAGCTGGGCATCATGGTGCACACCTGTAATCCTAGTACTTGGGAGGTTGACAGGAGGATTGCAGGTTTATGGCCAACCTCAGCAACTTAGTGAAACCCTGTTTCAAAGTAAAAAATAGTGCCCCTGGATTCAATCCCCAGTAACACACACACACACACACACACACACACATACACACACACACACACACAGCTAAGTTAGAGGAATTTTAGAATTACTTTCTAAAAACAAAAGGAGATGGAGGTAGAAAAACCTATCCCAGAATCCATCAAACCAATTTTGATCTGCAGGCATTTACCCAATTAATATAAATGTTCTCTGTGTACAAGTCAAGTGCTTCTATATGTTGAAAGGTATTTAATCTAATACATCTGGACAACAAAACTGCATCCTAAATTTGAATATAATGTTAACTCCTGGTTTCAAAACTTACTGCAAAGCTACAATAAACAAAATGGTGTTGCATTGCACAAAAAGACACACAGACTAAATAGAAAAGAGTCGAAAAATAGATACTCAGGTGCATAGTCAGATGATTTCCATTCAATGGTGAAAGGACAGGTTTTTTTCCCAACAAATTGTGCTAGAAAAAACTGGATACCCATGTACAAAAGAATGAAGTTGGACCCTCACCCAATACCATATTAAAAATTAACTCAAAGTTGAGCCGGGTGTGGTGGCACACGCTTGTAATCCCAGTACTTTGGGAGGCAGAGACCGGAGGATCCGGGTTCACGGCCAGCCTCAGCTCTCTCTCTTTCTCTCTCTCTCTCGCTCTCTACTTAGGGAGGCCCTCTGCAACTTCGTGAGACCCGGTTTCAAAATAAAGTATAAAAAATAGGGCCGGGGGTATAGCGTGGAGGTAGAACGCCCCTGGGTTCAATCCCTGGTACTGCAAAAAAAAAAAAATTAACTCAAAGTTGATCCATAACATAAATGTAAGATCTAAAACTATAAAATCCTTAGAAGAAAACGTAGGGCACAACTTCACAACATTGGATTTGGCAGTGACTTCTTGGATATGATACCAAAGGCACAGGAGACAAAATAAAGCAAAAAGAAACAAATTGGACTTCATAAAAATTAAGATATCTTGTACATCAAAGGATACTATCAACAGAGTAAAGAAACAACCACACTGTGGGAGAATATATTTGTAAGTCATATATCTGATAAGTGATTAATATCCAGCCTATATAGAAAACTCCTAAAACTCAACAACAGGAAAATAACCCATCCAACTTAAAATGGGCAAAGGACTTGAATAGACACCAAAAAAAAAATGTACAAATGGCCTATAAGCATATGAAAATATGCTCAACATCACTAATCACGAGGGAAATGCAAATCAGAACTCTGAGGTTACCACCTCACTACCCATTAGTACTACCAAAAAACAAAACAAAACAAAACAAAAAACACAAACAGAAAATAGCAAGTGTTGATGAGGTTGTAGTGAAATTAATAACCCTATGTACTGCTGGTGGGAATATAAAGTGGTATAGCTGCTGTGGAGAACAGTGTGGTGATTCCTCAAAAAATAAAAAATAGAATTACCATAGAATCCAGCAATTTCATTTCTGAGTTTGGAAAGAAATGAAAAGCTGGTAAAAATAGTATTTTGAATGGCCCTATAATGAATCCCTTTGGCCTTACTACTGAAGCATAAATAAATATGTTTGAAATATGTGCTCCTGAATTTTCAATTTGAAATTTAGAGACAATTCTCATAAACACTATGGTTTTTCATGAATACTACTCTTCAGTGGTTTCTATCTGAAAATGACTATCTGATCCACAAATCTTTTCTTTCCTAGTAAATATTTGTTTTTCATTGCTTCACTATTGTTCATGAAGACAATAGACTAAAGATATCATTAACCAAATCCAAGTCCTACTCTAAGACTTCACGTACTGTGGTTAAGTTACTAGTTATCATTATACATGTTACGGTGGAAGTGGCGCTGTGGGCTCTTTCCCTCAATTCAGATCAGATTCTCTGAAGAGGAGAATTAAAACTAACAGGCGGCTTGGTTGCAGCTTAACAAGATTTTATTACAAAGTCAGTAGGAAATACAAAAAGAGAAGAGAAAAAAAGCAGCGTGCCTGGAAGGTATGCTGGAGAGCCCGAAAGAAGTGAATCTATGGAATTACTATCATAAACAATGTGTACATATGAGATTATACCAACATCATTCTCAGTGCTACATGTGGGGGGGGGAGGGACACCAAGAGCTGTGTGCATGTATGTTAACATCAAACTGATACTCATTGTGATGTGAGACTACAATGCACCAATAAAGACATATTAAAAAAAAGAAAAGAAAGTGGAACTCTGCCCCTCCCTCAGACCCCGGCCCCTTAAATACAGTTTTTACATTGTATGTTCTTATCAGTATTACCAAGGCAATGAGGTAGTAACTTATTCCTTAGGCAGGTGGTGCCTTTTAGTCTACTAAGTGCACTTACTAAGTGCAGAGATCAATAATCTACCTTGTTTTTACCCCTATTGTATTGGGCTGTATAGGTTGTCTATCAGCTATGGACACTTTGATGTAATGCATGGAGTTTGCCTTTCTCATACTGAGGCCGAGTCACAAAGAGTAGGAATAGCTATAGCCAGTGCAGCTGTGTATAATCTCTAAGAGCAAGGCATAAGGCCCTTGCTATCTTTATGGTTTTAATATGTGCTAGGCAGAGTCACTGTGATCTTAGGGCCAAAGGCCTTAACTGCCTCTATGTTGCTCCTAAGTCTCTGCATGCTTCTAAGGCTGGAGGCTTCAATTGTCTTCACATTCTTACTATGAGTTAATCATTTAGAACAAAGGGTCAGAAAAGAAGGGAAGGGGAGCTCTTGGAATGTAATAGAGCTACTGCCTCTCCCTGCCTGAATGACTGTCTTTTACATTTTACTAGAAATTAATATCAGAGCAATTTTCCCAAACTGGCACAAAACATGCTGTGGAAAGATGAAGGAATTCTACAAAAAAAGTTTTTGCCAATATTTACTAATTTTTAAAAACAATGTACAAACACATAATAGATTGTCAAAGGACCCTTTAATTGTATTTTGAGGAATTCCCTTTTTAGACTACAGATAGTGCTACGTTTATTGCTCTTTGTTTCACTAATTCTCTTACATTTTCCATTTATCAAGTAAGACTGATGTCTTTTCCATGATTTAAGAGAAAAAAAAAAAGGATGAGGCTTCATTTAAAGAAATATGTTGTGATCATTCTTGCGTGTTAGGAAATTCCACCCCCCTCTTTCCTGGAGCTATTCTCTCTGTCTGTCTGTCTGTCATGTGGGATAGTATTTTCCCTCCTTTCAGTTTTCTATTACTGCAGTTGCTGTCCCACAATTTTCTAAGTAGGAGCACTTTTCTTTGGAAACATGTATCTACTTCTTTGTTTGTTTTTGCTGGAGGGTCAGTGAGGAAGATTTACTGCTTAGTCAGCTGCCTGGTTCCAGGGTTAGATTACCAGGATGGCAGACCGTAATAGGCAGCAGTTAACTCCTCATGGCCACGTTCAAGGAAAGAACATGACCTATGACAGCCAGCTAAAACTGTGTGGGGTGGGCCAGTTTTTCTATAGAAACCAAAGGCACAAAGGCCTGTCTGGCTCTGCTACAACATTTTGCTTATTAGAAAACAAAACAGCCATGCGTGGTGGTGCATGCTTATAATCCCAGTACTTGGGAGGCTGAGACCAGAGGATCTGGGTTCGCTGGTAGCCTCAGCTACTTAGTGACACCCTCAGCAACTTAGTAAGACTTAGTAAGTTTCAAAATAAAGAATAAAAATAGGGTCGGGGGTGTAGCTCGGAGGTAGAATGCCCCTGGGTTCAATCCACAGTACTGCAAAAAAAAAAAAAAAACCCAAAACCCCAAACTATGTTTGACCAAGGGAGATAGTCTCACCCGCTTAAACAATCACTGTGTTCCTTTGAATTGGATACCACAAAAATTTACATAATGTCAGAACACTCTGTAGAGGAATTATTGGTATGTGTATTCTAGTGGTGCTGAGAAACAAAACATAATTTTAAATTGTTGCAAAAACACTTGGCTATCTTAAATTACAAAGAACAATAATCGTAATGCATTGGTTTGTTTTGTTAGTTTCCTGCCTATGACCAGATTAAACTAAATATGCATTCATGGCTTGATCAAGTAGACAGCGTGCCTATTTTTCTTTTTAAGGAAAGGTTCTTAAGTTACTTGGAAAAATACAGAAGCTTAATGCAGGGTACAGTTGAAATTATGTCTTTGCTTTGGAGAGTGCAGCAGGACATGCTGGCCTTCACACGTACTCCTGCTCGCACCCACTTCCATCCCCAGAGGCCACCCTTAAACACCGGTTTTGGAGTTCAGCTGTCCTGGGCTATGGTCCTTCTTGGTTTCCTGGTTATTCATTCCTGACTCAGTTGTTCCTTCATTCACCAAACTGAAATGACCCGTTCCTGTGTCCTGCATTCTGTAGATGAATTGCATCACCACATCTCTGTGATTCAGGTCAGGAGAGAGTCATGAGAGACCTTCTCAAGTCTGAAAAATATATCCAATATGTTGAACAACACATCATGATCAAAAGGCAACCTTATTTTTGTCTCCCCCAGCCCTTTAAAATTGACTGGGGGAAGAGAAGGGCTAATTTCTCCTTTTCCTTGTTAAGAAAAATTATTAAAAACTTTAAGTCAGGTGGTATTGCATGCCCGTAATCCCAGCACTTAGGAGGCTGAGAGAGGAAGATTGAGGCCAACCTTGGCAACTTAGTGAGGCCCTCAGCAACTTAGTGAGACCCTGTTTTACCATAAAATGAAATAAAATAAAATAGGGCTGGGGGTGTATCTCAGAGGTAGAATCCCCCTTGGTTCAATCCCCAGTACCACAAAAAGAAAAGGAAAAAAAATTAGCTGGGTATGGTGGTGCACACCTGTAATTCCAGTACTTGGGAGGCTGAGCTAGGAAGATAAAAGGTTTGAGGACAGCCCCAGCAACTTAGTGAGACTCTCAGCAACCTAGCGAGACCCTGTTTCAAATACAAAAAATTAAAAGGGCTGGAGGTGTGGAGCTCAGAAATAGAATGCCCCTGGTTCAACTCCAGTACTACAAAAACAAAACAAAACAACAAAAAACTTGAATGAGATGATAAAGACTCCCTTTGGGGTTGGGGGTACAGCTCAGTGGTAAACCATGCTAAACACATGCTAAGTATGGGCTAAGCCCAGGGCATTGGGTTCAATCCCCTGCACCAAAGAAACAAAAAGCAAAAGACTCCCCTCCTACAAAGTCTAAAATTCCCACTAAGAGAGTTGCTTATTTCCAGTAAATTTAATTGTAAATGCAGAGGAAATTAGAATGTGCTTCTAACTCAGGTTTGAGTGAGGCAAGAGGATGGCTGTGTATTCTTTCTGCGTCATCTTGGAGCTTTATCTCAAAGGCCGCCCACCCAAGGAGGACTTCCGTTCTAGGGGAATATGCCCTTGTTCATTATTGTTGATTCGGTTCCTCACTTTGTGATACTGCATATCAACTTTTAGATTTGTGTCCAAAAGAGATGCAAATGATTTCTATCTGATAAAAAAAAAGAAATAATCCAAAGTTATGGTTTTATTGCCCCATAGAACTCTAGCTGGTTTGGTTTCTAATCTCTCAGCCTTCTGACATCCTATCCTCTCTGGTTCCTATAAATACTCAGTTCCTCAGATGCTGTTGGACCAACATGAACATTCTACTGCTTGTCTTATCAGTGAGTTAAAGAAAGTTTGACACACGTTTATTCTATGCTTCTATGAGTCATTTTTTGCCATTGAAAATTATACTTTTGCCATCTTGAATTGAAGATGTAGGTGGGCATTATCATTTTTGGTCACTCTCAGAAAATAAATGTCTTCTCTAGTCGATTTTGGTAGAAGCAGTTTTAACTCAGTAACTAGAACGTCCAATCTTGTTTAACTGTCAAGTCTCTGGAGTCCTTTCCTCCAGCTGGGCCTGCCTCAGGACAAGGCAGTAGGGATAGGGGTGTGGTTCTTGTACTCAATTGTTTTTATATGTACAAGATGGATTGTCATTTTGGACCCTGCAGGGCCCAGGGTGTGGGGTAAGTGGAGAGAAGGGAGTGACTGGCCAGCGCTGCCTTGGCTCGGTGGCTTCATACTCTCTACATGTAGCTGGATGTTAATGCTCACACCCTCTCCGCGAGGCCCTTCTCTCATGCAGATTCCTTGATCTGGGAAGATGAAAATTTGTTGGATTCCTTCATCAGTCCCTGGGCCACCAAGAAGCTCACCCTGGCTTCTTTCTGCAAATGGTCTGAATCCACTTCAGGGCAAGACCCAAGACAATGCAAGCCACTGGTCCTTAGAAATGTGTATCCTTTGCTTCCTGAGACACTGGGAATGTGGGGGATCTCACAAGAGCACTCCTTTCCTGCCATTTCCTATATGTGCTTAGCCTTTTCACTATCTTGATTTCCTGGATGGGACTGAGATCCTGCTGAGAACGGCTTTAAGCTTTCTCATGCATGAATCACTCACCAGTACTCTGTCTCCAAATTTAGGGAGCACAGTTCACTGAGTGGTCATATTCAAGCTCGTGCTTAGAAGTTTGCTCCTCTCATCCAGGGTGGAAGGTCAGTTGGGTCCTCTGGTCTCTCCAAAGTAATTTCTTCACTAATTCAACTCCTGCCTGTTCTCTAAAACCCTTTGGATAGTTTCCATTTGGCTAAGGGGTTCAAGGAATATGGGAAAACTTCTTGGTTCCATTTCTTTGTAAATTTGCATATGGCAGAGGTGATGTGGTAGGTCATCTTTTGTTTGTTTCTTTTTTATTTATTTATTTTTATACTTTTATTGGTGTATTATAGTCTCACATCTTAACGTAGTTCACAGTGATAGTGCCATACATGTACACAGCACTTGATGCGTTTCCCCCTGGCTCCCTCCCCACTCCCCACCTTCCCCATACAGGATATTGAGATTGGCTTTGGTATTCTCACGTATGCTCATAATATCTATGGAAGTGTTTCCTTTCGTTAATTCTCCCTCCCCCCCTTCCCCTAGACCACCTCCCTCAATCCACTGGAGTTTCTCCTCCATTATCTCAAGTTCCTCTGGTATCCTGATTACTCCCTAGCTTCCGCATATGAGAGAAAATATATGACCACTTCTGCCATCCGTTATGAGCTTTGTGATTTGAGCAATTTAACCATTATCTCTGAGACTTAGTTTCTAAGACCA
The DNA here is from genome assembly GCA_004027185.1 of Glis glis. NCBI lineage: Eukaryota > Metazoa > Chordata > Mammalia > Rodentia > Gliridae > Glis > Glis glis. The sequence goes on along the minus strand of PVJS01026348.1, from coordinate 15,665 downwards.
ACACTGACCAGCTTAACTTGTGCTAACTGGGATGATGTCTTTCAAGTGCCGACATGAAGTACATATTCCCTAAATGAACTCCCTTGGGAGTTTCTCTTCACCCTGCTTATGAAGCATCTCTTCCAATTTGAGTACAGGGCTCAAGTTTTTCTTATTAAAACAATATTACCCCCCTCCATGTTCTTAAAACTAAAAGTCATTCTTTGTATTTACCATCTGGAGCATAAAGTTATCCACTCTCATTATACACAATGAAGTTATAGCTATGTTTTATTTATTTGTTTTCATATTTTGGGGTACTAGGGATTTTACTTCTGAGCTATACCCCAGTCCCTCCCCACTTTTTAAAAAATTTTGAAACAAACTGGCATGGTGGCTCATGCTTGTAATCCTAGTACGTGGGAGGCTAAGAATGGAGGATTGCAGGTTCAAAGACAGCTTCAGCAATTATTGAGGCTCTCAGAAACCTAGTGAGACCCTGTTTCCAAATAAGAAATACTAGGGATATAGCTCAGAGGTAGAGTGCCTTGGGTTCAATTCCCAGTACCACAACAACAACAACAACAACAACAAAATTTTGAAACAGAGTCTTGATAAGTTGCTGAGGCTGGCTTCGAACCTGCAATCCTCCTATCTCAGCCTCCCAAGTGCTGTATTACAGGCGTGCCTGGAATAGCTATGTTTTAGAACTCTGGTTCTAAATAACCACTTAAATAACTGCCACTTCACAGACCTGAACCGGGCTACTTTTGCTTATCCATTCTCCCACTACAGTCCTTCTCCTTATTATTTCTTTAGGATGCTCGTAAAGACTCATGAGTCTTTAAAAATCATTAACTTGCTTATTAAAATAGAGCAAATAGCTGGGTGTGGTGGCACAGGCCTGTAACCCCAGTATTTGGGAGGCTAAGACAGGAGGATCACATGTTTGAGACCAGCCTCAGCAACTTAATGAGCCTCTCAGTAACTTAACAAGTCCGTGTTTCAAAATAAAAAAATAATAAAAAGGGCTGGGGGTGTAGCATGGAGGTAGAATGACCCTGGATTCAGTCCACAGCTGTTTGTATGTATATATATAAATATGTATATTTATATTAATAATAAATGTATGAAATATATAAAATACAAATATATATTATTATTCACCAAGTTAGCTCAGGATTGGTTCAAATAGCACCTCATGCATGTCACCTTAAAATCCATAATCGACTAGGTGATATATCTGGAGAAAAGCTAGAAAGTATTATAGTCCTACAACAATCATGAGGCATCATTTCCTAGGCATGAGTCCTAATTGCATCAGTACATCTTAGTTTCATCTGACATCTTAGTTTCATCTGTATCATCTGACTCACAGGTTGTTAACTTCCTTTGTGCCCCTAGATGGACATCAAATGGATCTAGTGTTTCAGCCCACCCCTCCTATTCCCCACCCAACTCATCAAGAATCATTCAGCACTTCCTGTGGGAATCATTCTCCTGTATGCACTGCGGGACTGACTAGAGATCGATGCCCTCAGCTCCCACTCAGTATGACCAGTCAACTATAACTGTCCTCATCACCCTTAGCAGAAACCAATTTCTCATTAAAAGGCAGATGGACAACTGTTAAAGGCATTAGTAATCATCTAGGGTCAATTTAATGGTTGATTTTTGTCTAATTGACTTTTTAAAAAGTCATTGAATGTACAAGAATCATCTTAAATATAACCAATAAAAGATGGTTGACTTTTTCTAATTGACTTTTTAAAAAAGTCATGAATGTACAAGAATCATCTTAAATACAACCAATAAAAGATGGCTAGCCTGCTTAAAGCAAGGCAGGGCATATGGTGCCCTACCCACTCAGCCCCTCCTTAATTAATTAGATTTTAACTAATTAAAATCTAATTGGGCATAAAGACAGAGCATTAGAAAGTTAAATTGCTGCACAAAAGTTACATAAACATTAAAGTTATATTGCATACATTATTAAATGTGAGTTGAGTTATTCAGATGATGTATTATGGGTTCAGAAGACAGAGACCAGAATAGATTTCAGGGATCAGGAAAGCCTTTATAATAGAGTTAGATCCACCCACCTGTCCATCCATTCAGTGGATACTTTTGAGTACCCAACATTTTCCATATACTACATCAAACTCTAGGAATATAAGGATGAAAAACATTGTTCATGAGCTCCAAGTTCATAGTCTAATGGAGATGACAAAGGGAAGACGGTCCACTTGGCATTGAAGACTCCACACTGCTATGCAGATCACAACCTGACATGCCCCAGCCTGGGTCAACTCTTTAATTTTGCACATGAGGAAACAAGCCAAGAAATATGAGAAAACCTAAGATAATCTAGTGATTAGTGAGAGCCTTTATCCATCCCCTATTTTTTGTTTGTTTGTCTTTCTGTTGTTTTTTACACCATCCTTACATTTTGGGTAATGGATAAACAGTGCTAATAGGTCAGGGTTAGGGAGGCAAGTAAGGGCCGCAGGGTGTAGATTTTAAGAAGACACTCCTTCTCAGGTCTGGCCAGAACTTTAAGTCTTGGGCCCTAGGTATCTTTTTTGCTTTACCCTAATCCCAGTCCTATCTCTACTTATATAAAAATACTAGCATCTCCCAACATGCCACATGGACCCTCTGGCTCATGTTGCTTCTTGCCCTTCTCTTTTGCCATTTTTAATGAATTAAAAGCAAAAACCAGCTTGTATTCTTCTTTGAATTTTCTCAGCAGCTAGAATAAGATTCTGTACATTGGAGGTACACAGCAAGTAGTTCTTCAATATACAAATAAAGAACGAATATTGAATAAATAAATTTATAAACAAATGGCCTTTTCTCAGCTAAATATAGAATCCATAGAATTTGGTAACATTTTCAAGGCCTAGCTTGCCTCTTAACTACCAGAATACACAAATCATGTCACCTCAGTTTCTTTATATAAAATGAGGTAGCTTGAGCAAGTCTGAAGATACCTCCAGCTTTGATGCCCTGTGAATTTAAGAATCTACTCAGGTCAGGTGTAAGTGTTGCTACTGTGAATCCACTTGTCATCTAACGGGAATTGTTAGATGGCTCAATTGGTAAGTGTTCCGATAGTTCTGACACTGTGAACAAATTGTGTGTTAAAATTAATTATTTAGCATAATAGGCATATTATGGTAGAATGACTTTGTGGTCTGGCCTGGATATTCAAACATTTAGTATATAAAATCAATAACATTTCGCCGGCGTGGTGGCGCACGCTTGTAATCCCAGTACTTGGGAGGCGGAGACTGGAGGATCCAGGTTCGCGGCCAGCCTCAGCTACTTAGCAAGGCCCTCCGCAACTTCGTGAGACCTGGTTCCAAAATAAAGTATAAAAAATAGGCCTGGGGGTGTAGCTCAGAGGTAGAACACCCCTGGGTTCAATCCCCGGTACCGCAAAAAAAAAAAAAAACATTTCAAGTATGGTGTATGCCTTCATTTATAGCATTATTTCTATAGGAAAATACATTTAGAAATCTAACTATAATCTTTAAGAATATATCTCCCCAGGTCAGGGTGTGGAGAAGAAGGAAGATGGAAGGAGATGGAATGTTCCCATGACTTCAACCACGGCACTTGGAAAAAAAAAAATTGAACATTGCACCTTCAAATTTCTATCTGGATTCAGAGTCATTAGCATACAATAAGATCAAGGTATTTTATTATTTTAGGAAGGTAAAGCAGATCTTTTAAAATAGCCAATTAGATTATTATGTTCTCATTTAGCTATTTTCAGTATTTAGTTTTTCTTCTGTAATGTAAATGCAAGACTGAAAGTAGCTTGTTAATTTTTTTTTAGAGAAATCTGAGTAATCTTCCAAGAGACTCCTAGAGAATGATTTAACTCTTTTCCTACCTGCTTTTCATACAACATATTCCAATTCTACAAATTCCATTGCTAAAAAATCACCTTATATGAGTAATGACTATGTTAGGGGACTAAATTAACCATGTGACAAAATTACTATTTTCTTAAGGAAAAGTATAGTTTCATGCAGAACTATTTGGCAGTTCATAGGAAGTCCCATGCCATCCTGAAAATTCATTTTTCAGAATTATGGTCTAGGCAATCACAGTTCATGGCAATTAATCATCCTTGAATACAACATTGTAAATTTTCCCCAGCTCCCCCTTTACCTAGGTCCAAGTTTACCTAATGCATTATCACAGCGTGTAACAAAGTGCACAGGGCTCTGTTACAACCTTATTTTACATGGATGTCACTTACTGGTCTCTTAGACTCTCTTGCATTCCACCTAGTTTTCTTTTTTTTTTCTATTTCAAGTAATGACTTTATTTTTTCCATTAACACAACTGGCCCACAGTACACCATGCTAAATCATAAAGAACGTATCCAAGAAAGGGAATACCTTTACTAAGTCACAAAACTTTGGCAAATCAATACAATACTCTTTTGTTTGTTTATTTTTTTCTGGTACTGGGGATTGAACCCAGTGATGTTTGCTGCTGATCAACATCCATAGCCCTTTTTATCTTTTAAATTTTAGATTTGGGGACAAGTTTTTGCTAAACTGCCCATATTGACCTTGAACTTACAATTGTTCTGCCTCTGCCTCCAGAGTAGCTGGGATTACAGGCATGTACCATCCTGTTCGGCCAATGCAGATTCTTCAATCCAGTAACACAGTATTTTTCATGGAGTCACATATTACTCAAAAAAATCATCTAAGTACCAAATAAAAACATTGTAATTTTTAGTAGAGCAAGCTATTTTATACAAATACATTTTTAAAACATACAATTTCACCTTTTATTTTATTTTTTTATTTTGTGGTATAAGAGATTGAACGTAAGGGCATTCTACCTCTGAGCTATACCCAAGACCTATTTTATTTTGAAATAGGGTCTCACTAGGTTACTGAAAGTCTCCCTAAGTTGCTGAGGCTGTCCTCGAACTTGTAATCCTCCTGTGTCAGCCTCCCAAGTCCTGGGATTACAGGCATGTGCCACCATGCCTGGCTATGACCTCCTTTTTACAAACAACAACAACAACAAAAATTGAGGCTCAAAGGATTAAGAAATTTACCCAAAGTCACACAGTTACTTGGTGCCAGAGACAGGATTCCACCAGAGAGTATAGAGCCAAAGTTATTTGTTTTTTGTTTTTTAATCTTATCCATTATCCATTGCTAGCTCCACAAAATGACTCTGTGTTGGGAGGAATACGAAGATGGAAAATATCCATGTTCATAGCACAAAGTCGACTGGTAGATCAGAGACGCACACAAATAACTTTCCCATAAGACAGTGGGGGGTAAGTACAGGAAAATTCTGCCTTCAAAGCAGGGGGTAGCCAGAGGTGGAAGAGCATTTCCCAGAAGCTATGAAACTAGTATTTGAAAGATGGCATTTTAATGGCAACCGAACCATTCAAATTTATGTATCATTTTATTCTGGCTTATATCGTTTATTTCATTTTAATTTTATTGATCTCCTCTGTTAGAGAAGTTTTTAAAAGCAAGGTTCATGTCTTATGTATCTGTACTTCCCAATATCACTAGCGCAATGTCATGTTCACAGTAAATTAGAAGCAATTTGTGATTATTTGCCTAACATAAAATTTGTTCACAAAACAACGAAATCAAGCCTTCTAAAGCAGTTTTCACTAATCACTACCATCTCTTGCTGGGCAGCCTGCATTCTGCTTTTCAACACCTGCACCAGCTTTCAAATAAAAGTTTCCTATGTCCCTCTCTACTAGATTTTAAATGCCCCAAGGACAGTGACTGTGTGAATCCTGTATAGCACTGAATTCCAGGTGCCTGCAATGTGTGAACATAGTATTTGCTTAATAAACACTTTTGAATGAATGAAATAGGTCTCTCAAGGAACTCTTTCAAAAAGGGCTTCCTTGAACTAGCGAGTGTATGGAAAGTTGAATATTATGCCATGTTCCTCTTGGATATTCACAGGCACACACCAGCAGAGAAATATCCAAAAATCTTTCAGTTGATCTGTTTAAAGTTGGTCATGCAATTTATTAAGATAAATTGACTGGAGAATTTTAACACTTTATGTCACTGAGTAACATAATGTTCTATAAAATCACAGTTGGCCATAGACTCTTAGGAAAGCCATTTTTTTGGAGAGGGAGGAGGAATTTGGATGCAGCTTGTCATGCAATGTTGTTGACAGCCTGTATTCTACTTTTCAACATATGCACCAGCTTTCAAATAAAAGTTTCCTATGTTGCCTCTCTCTGCTAGATTTTAAGTGCCCCAAGGACAGTGACTGTGTATATCCTGTATAGCACTGAATATGAAATTCGATGATTGTGAAATTTCACTGAATGTGAAATCAGGTATAGCACAGAAATGTACTTTTTTTTTTTAAGAGGTATGGTCTTGTTATGTTGCCCCAGCTGGCCTCAAACAATTCTCTGGCTTCAGCCTCTTGAGTGCTGGGACTACAGGTGCACCACAGAACCCAGACAAGAAATGTGCCTTCTCTCCAGACCCTTTTCTTTCTTAAGGGACCGTGGATTTTAACAGATGGAGCTGAAATAGGACCATGCTATAGTGGCCTTGTCATCTACACCAATTGGCTGCTCTGTGCTCCTATTCCTCAGCATGTGACAACAGAAGGCTTTTTATTCAATATAGCCTGCCTTGTGGAGGATTATTTTATTGATCTCTTTCTGATATTCAGTCATGAGCTTCACTTATAAGAACACAGGGCTCAAATAATAAAGATGAGGGGCCAGAAGCCATGTCTTTGAAGAAAGGTTGAGTTCAAGTAATTTTATTTAAAGGAAACATAAAAATGATAAGGGAGGACAGACCTGATGAAATAAAATTCCGCACGCACACGAAGCAGGTCTGTGCGTAGACTGCTAGTTTTTCAGTCACTGTTTGCCTGTAAGCCCCAAAGCTGGTCCTGGTTAATGTCTACCTTCAAATCCAGCATTATCTCTGATTCCAGAATCTACACCAGCGTCATTCCCTGCCTCATATCAGTATCAAAGCTACACTCATTCCCTCTGTGAGACTAACATTAAATAAGTGCTTACTACATACTGGGTGATGCGCCAAGTGCGTTTATGCATCATTATTCATTCATTCGGTGACTGTTTTTAAAGTACCTCCTGTGTGGACCAGGTAGCCCTGACCCTTGGAATTTGGAATACATAGTGAATAAAGCAGACAAAAGCTCTTGCCTCGGGGAGTTTGTTCCACAGTGGGCAGAGGTGGATAGTAAACAATAAACACAACAAATAATTACTTTATCTAGTGTATAGGGAAGTGATAAATGTTGTGAAAAATACAGCAGGGAAAGTGGGAGGAGTGGGTTTCTGTAAGGGGAGGTAGGCTGCGATCTTGAATTTGGATAGGGTAGACCTCACTGAGAAGGGGATACCTGAGCAGTTTTGGAGCCCTGAGCCACTGTGTGGCTCTCTGGAGGAAGATCAGGTAGGCTGGAAGGAAGGATCAACAGAAAGGCCCCAAGTCAAGAGCGCATTGGCTGAGTTCAGCAGCAGTAAAGAAGTCAGTGGGACAGGGTACTGGGAGTCTGGGAATGACTTTAGAGCCTTCAGACTGTTACAAGGACTTTGGGTTTTATTGGCGTGAAATGGGGGGGCATTGTAGGGTTTTGAGCAGAGCAGTGTCATGTGTGACTTGTTTTAAGCTTCACTGGTGAGGAGGACACGAGTGGAAACAAGGTGACACATCAGGAGGTGATTGCTACTATGTAATAGTGCAGGCAAGCAACCATCAGGGCTCAGACCAAAGAGTGACAGTGGAGTTAGGTGGTAAGAACTGGTGAGATATGGGCGCCCTCCCGTCCTAGGGGGTCAATCCTCCCAGCGTGTCCCAGCCCAGCAAGTCCTGGTGGGCGCTGGGAAGGCGCCTCGCGGGCGGTCCTGCTCAGTGGCCCTGGAGGAGGGGACTTGCGGCTGCACAGGGCCACAGGGCGGGCAGTGGGACCTGGGGCTGGGGCGCGGGCTGCGAGCCCGGGCTGACCAACCTAGGTCGACGGAGGCCCCAACCTGGGCGACGAAGGCAACCTGGAGCACCTTTGTGCAGCTGCCAGGGAGGTGGCCGCCTGCAAACACCATGCTGCGGGCCAGGGACACATATGCGGTGAGGAGGCGGAGGAGGCCGGCGGGCGAAGGTCGTAAGCTGTCATCTCCAGAGGGAGCCAAGTCCAACCCTTCTAAAAGGCACCGGGATGGGCTGAATCAGGAGCTGAGCCACCTCACCCGCCTGCTGCCCTTCCCCAAGGACTTGTGCACCCGACTGGACAAGTTTTCTATTCTCCGGCTGGCTGTGGGCTTCCTGAAAGCCAGGGGCTACCTCGCAGCCACCCTGAAGGACAGCAGTGCTGACTGCCCAGCTGACCCACACTGGAACCCAGGAGGAAGTGAATACACTTTCCACAGGTCAATGCCGCTCTGTTTTCTGAAGGGGACTTGCTTCTTCAGGCCCTCCATGGCTTCCTCTTGGTCGTCGCGGAGGATGGCAGTGTCTTCTACAGTCTCCTCCACGGTGCAGGACTACCTGGGCTTTCATCAGTCAGACATTATCAGAGCATGTTTGAGCTGATCCACAGGGAGGACAGGTCAATGTTCCAGAGCCAGTTCCACTGGTCCCCAGACACCGAATCTGTCAGCAGAGGCACAGCAGGACACCAACCCTCTGGCTGGAGAGGGGCTCCTCTCTCCTAGCCACACTCCTACTCTCAGCCCACAGCATCTGCCCTGGGAGGATACCTCCTATCTGGAGAGGAACTTTGTCTGTCGGTTCATTGCCTGCTGGATAACTCTTCCAGATGTCTGGAATTGAATTTCCAGGGCCATCTTAAATTCCTCCCTGGGCAGAACAAGTTGGAAGATGGCATCCTCTTGCCCCCTCAGCTGACTCTGTTTGCCCTTACAACTCCTTGCCAGCCTCTCGCCATCCTGGAGCTCCAAAGCAAAGCAGTTTTTTTTCCCCCAACCAAAACACAAACTAGATTTCACACGGATAGGCTGTGATTTCAGAGGGACGATGGTCCTCGGCTACCCTGAGAGTGAGCTCTGCATGGGATCTGGCTACCGGTTCATCCATGTGGCAGACGTGATGTACTGTGCAGAAGAGCACAGGCAGGTGATGATGAAGGGGGACAGCCGGCTCACAGTGTTCCTACTGCTCACCAAGCAGTCTGGCTGGCTGTGGGTGCAGTCCATTGCCCCCTTGCTGATCCACGACGGCCAGCTCCCAGGCATCATCGCCCAGCAGCGGGTCCTGAGGGATTTCAGCTGTTGCCCACCACAGGGGAACACAGGCTGCACCTTCAGTCCAGTCAGGCCAAACAAAACAAACACATAAAAAACCTTTGCAGTAATATAATAGAATCCAAAATCTACAGTGTATCATCACAATGTCCAGGAGAAAATCCAAAATTACTTGACATATGAAGAAACAGGAAGGAGTTTCCAAAGAAAAGGCAATCAATGGAGAACAGCCCTAAGATTACCTAGATATCGGATAAGAATTTTATAGCAACCATTATAATTATGCTCATGGACATAAAGGAAAATATACTTAGGATGAGCAAAAAGATAAATCTTAGCATAAAAATAGAAACTGTGAAAATACAGCATTTTGAACAATGTCTACAATGAATAATTTCTGTATGTATTTAAGAACAAATTTGAGATGACAGGAGAGTTTGTGAACTTGAAGATAGATTAAAAGAATGATTGAATCTGAAGAACAGAGAAAAAACGGAAAAAGAAAAATATTCAAGGATTTTGGGAACAGGATTAAAAGGTCTAATATGTGGGTAAATGAAGTCCCAGAAAAAGAATAGAAAGAGAGTGGGGAAGAAAAAAAAATTAAGAGACAATGGCTGCAAACCAAGTTAGTGAAAGTTATAACTATAGATTCAGGACCCTCAGTGAATTCTAAGCAGGATAAACACAAAGAAAACTACATCAAGGAATATCTAGTCAGACTGTTGAATACCAAAAATAAAGATAAAACTTGGAAAAAAAATATATACTACATATATGAGACAATTATTCAAATTATGTGGCCTTCTCATCAGAAACTATGGAGACTGGAAGACATTAGAACAGTATTTTTAAAGTGCTTTTAAAATTTGTCAACTCTGAATCCTATCACCAGTGCACATATCCTTCAAATAAAGATGCTTTCACTTAAAAAAATTGGTGAGATATGGGATATATATTGTGAACACAGAGCAAGAGGGCGAGCTGGAAGTGGGTATGAGAAGTCAAGGATGACTGCAATCAGTTAATCCTTGTAGGTAGGTCGTACTATCATCTCCGTTTTACCGATGAGGAAACTGAGGCTCAGAGAGTTATTAATCCTAGATCACTGAGCTAGTAAGTAGCAGAGCTGGTATTTGAACCCAGGATTGTTTGACACTAAAGGCTGGGCTTCTTAACCATAATGCTGTATGGCATACGGAGGCATTGAGCTATAACTTTGAAATCTGACCGTAGATTTCCAAGACATTGATTTCAGGCGTGCTTTCTAGTTAGTGCCTACCTTGAACCCCATTTTCCATTAACATATTTCCATGCCTTTAACCTCAGTCCATGAGCGACTGTATTCCCCTTCTCAATCTATTTTCTTAGTCTCCTACTTCTGATACCAGTTGTCAGCTTCTTAAGTTCCAGACCATCTGGGTATCTGTGATTGGCTTGCTTTCCCCCCAGGTCTTGGACTCAGTTTAGACTGTCACCAAAAGCTTTCCTTTCCCCATTGGCAAACCTTCACATTTGAGACTTGTTTAGTTTTATTTTTGCGGTGTTGGGGATTGAGCCCAGGGGTGCTCTATCCCAAGCTACATCCCTGGCCCTTTTTATTTTATTCTGAGACAGACTTGCTAAGTTGCCCGGGCTGGCCTTGCATTTGCAATCCTGCTGCCTCAGCCTCCTGAGTTGCTGGGATTACAGGTGTACACTCCTGTGCTTAGCGTTAGAGCTATTTTCTAGTTTTTGTCTTCCTGGACCCGCTTTAGGTTAACTGACCCCTGCCACTTTAAAAATCTAAAATCATATGATTTTCCATGAGGAGGATGGAGCGTGTGATAGCGAGGGCTGTGCTGGTTGTGACATTCCCGCACTCTCTATCCTTTTCCAGTGCATGGTGGGAGATGAACACATGGCAATAGCAACCAGGGTGGAGGTCTCCAGGCAGGACCGATTCCCCATCTGCTGGTTAGAGACACTTGGCCTTGAGGAAATCCTTCTCATTCTTAACTTCTTCAACCTGGACCAACCTAGTATCCTCTTCTATCTCCCTTTGCAGCCCCAAGCAAACTTATAATTATCCTAACAACCAGTGTCCTCCCACAGAGGACTGTCAGGGTTGGGGGGTATGTTTTTATATATGCTTAGAGTGGGAGGGGGTTCTCCGATGGCTGGGGTGTCAGGTAGCATCCAGGTCTCAGAGGAGGGTGAGGCAGCTCAGGACAATAGAGAAAATGAAACTCCTGGTTTGAAGGAAGAGGAGGAAGGTGTGGGGGGGGGAGAAAGAGGAGGGGAAGAAGGAGGAGAGATGGAGGAAGAAGAGGAGAGATAAGGCCTTCGGGTTGGGGGAAGGCTGTCCAGGGCACTATGATTCTCTCCACACACCCCCCCCCCCCGCCCAAAGAATCTGCTCAGCCCCCAAAGGCTTGATGCGAATGGGGGTTTCTATTAGAAGAGACCCAATTTTAGGTTAGGGTCTTCATAGGGTAGGACAGGGTGTGGAGACAGAAGCCAAAGGACACTGGAGTCAAGAGAGAGCTTTGGACGCCACTGGTTATGAAATGAAGGGGATTCAGGAATTTCACCTAGATCTCACCAGTAGGCAGATTCCCAGCTATAACACCATAAATGAACTTTTTATTTTCCTTTTTTTCAGTACTGGGGATTGAACCCAGGGGTGCTCTACACTTAGCTATATCCCCAGCCCTTTCTGTTTTTGAGGTAGGGTCTCATTAAGTTGCCGGGGCCAGCCTTGAACTTGCGATCCTTCTATCTCAACCTCCCAAGTTATTGGGATTACAAGTGTGTGCTACTGTGCCTGGCTTCTATCTATATTCTATTAGTTTTATTTTCTCTGCCTGAAAAGACTCTACTTCCACAATCTCGAAATAAATATTGAAATCTTGCTTAGCCCAAAACCCATCCCTCTGGAAATCTTGATCATCCAGTATGACATGAATTTTCTGTCATGTAAGCTGCATGAAGTTTCCTAAATATTCCCCATTGTCTAAGCTGAGTAGTAAACTTTTAGAAAGTAGATGATTGTCACCCAGCATGGTGGTGCACACCTGCAATCTCAGTCCTTGGGAGGCTGAGACAGGAGGATTGTAGGTTCGCGGCCAGCCTCAGCTACTTAGTGAGACCCTGTTTAAAAAAAATAAAGAATAAAAAACAGGGCTGGGGGTGTAGCTTGGAGGTAGAATGCCCCTGGGTTCAATCCCCAGTACCGCAAAAAAAGTAGTATACAAATTTCATAAGAGGAAAAATGGAATTCACAGAAATGATACACATATGTGTATGTATAGTGTTTCTCCCAGTATCCAGATATGTCTGCATTCCGTTTCTTTCATGTCGGGCCTTCCCTCCTTTTCCTCCACCCACACAGCATCATTTTCCTCTAACTCTGATCACAACCTGAATAATCATATATCTATGTGTGTATCTGTTGACAGTCTTTCTCCTGCCACTAGAACATAAGTTTTATGAAAGCAGAGACTTTTTTATTCTCTGCTGTATTTTCAGTGCTTAGAACAGTGTCTGCCTGGCCCACAGCTTGGCCCTCCATAAATATTACATGAGTGAATCAATAGCCATGAATATAATTGCATCTGTCCTTCTGCCCTGACATTTTATTAGTTAATAAATATACATCTTATACTTTTTTTGGCCTAACAAGGTAAATCACTCAGAACTCGGTATGTAGCTTCATTATCTATGAATAGGAATAAAGAGCCAAAAGGAAAAAAAGCAGAAAGGAATTACTTCTCTTCAAGTGAAATGTGAGATCTAGGGTTAAACTTTACAAGGCAAATTTGTACATTTCTTTCTTGATAAACTGAGAAGACACATTTACTCATCCACCAGGGCACTCTACCACTGAGCTACACTCCCAATTCTTTTTATTTTGTTTGTTTGTTTGCTTATTTATTTATTTAGTGGTACTGGAGATTGAACCCAGGATCACTCTACCTCTGATCTACACCCCCAGCCCCCTTTTTAATTTTTGTTTGGAAACAGGGTCTCGCTAAGTTGTTGAGGCTGGCCTACAACCTGCGAGATCCTCCTGTCTCAGCCTCCCAAGTATTGGGATTACAGGCATACTCTACCACGCCTGGCTACTTTTTATTTTGAGGCAGGGTCTCACTAAGTTGCTGAGGATGGCCTCAAACATGCAATCCTCCTGTCTCAGCCTCCCAAGTAGCTGGGATTATAGGTATGTGCCACCATGCCTGGCTGTACGGTATGCTTTTATAAAAAGTCTGATTCCAGGTATATTAAAGGAATTAAGTAGGCCAATTTACTGTAACTACATCAAACCCTAATATACATAGAGATTTAGGTCTGGAAAAGACTTTGACATTATCTAGTCTAACATGATGTTGATGATGACTTTCCCCCCATACTGGGCACTGAGCCCAGGGCACGTTACCACTGAAGGAGCTACACACCCAGCCCCTTTTATTTTTTATTTTAAGGCAGGGTCTCACTAAGTTGCCCAAGCTTTGATCCTTCTGCCTCAGCCTCCCAAGTCACTAGAATTACAGGCCTGCACTGTGACGCCTGGCCCAAGATGATTATTTTATTCTATAAGGGAAAAAGCAGAAGAACAGAAAAACGAATTGATTTGCTAGAGTGCACATGTATGTAAATGTAAAGGTGGTGCCCAGCCTGTACCCAGGGGTGCTCTTGTTTCTCAACACTGCTCAGTTTCTCTGTGCTGCTGGAAGTGTGGTAGCTCTGCCCATTTCCCTGTGGCTTTTTGAGTGAGAGGTCCTGTTTGCAGAGCTAATCTCACCCTTCAGGTGTACATATTCTCATTTCCTTTCTGTCCTCTATTCTATCTTATCACTATTTCTTGTGACCTCTCGGCCTGAGATAATCTTTAGTTTATTAAAAAATAACCTCTTCCCTCTTGTCTTTCATATCATATTTCCCCCCTCTTTTCTTCATGAATGTTTAGCATCTTTTTTTTCTTTCTCTGTTGGTGTGACTTCCTATACTCTAAAATGTGTTCGATTCAACTACTTCATGGTTACTAGCAATTAGTTTTTGTATTTCCATATATTCACATGCATGGCAAGTTTCTGTCTGATCCTTGAAATTTAAGCCTCTTGAAATGAATATTAAAATCAAAATAAGATACAACTATACATTAATCAGAATTAAAAAGTGACCATACCAAGTGTTGATACACAGGAACTGGACCACTTATACATGGCTCCCGGGAGGTAAAATGATATGATCACTTTGGAAAAGCAGTTTGGCAATTTGTCTAAAGGTTAAGCAGGCACCTATACTATGTTCCATGTGTTCCACTCCTAAGTATTTATTTACTCAGGATAAATTAAGGCAGCAGATGTGGTGGTGCAGAACTGTGATCCCAGTACTTGGGAGGCTGAGACAGGAGGATTGCAGGTTCGAGAACAACCTCAGCAATTTATCAACCTAGCGAGACCCCGTTTCAAAACAAACAAACAAACAAAATAAACAAATAAATATAAAAAAGGATGGAGGTGTAGCTTGGAGGTAGAATGCTCCTGAGTTCAATCTCCAGTAACACATACACACGCACACACTCACACTCACACTCACACTCACACAGATAAATGAAAGCATATTTACATATAAAGAGTGTCACACAAATGTTCATAGCAACCTTATTCACAGTAGCTCCAAAGTGGATACAACCTAAATGTCATGAACTGGCCAAATGAACAAACAAATTATGGTATATTTGTACAACAGAATACTATTTAGCAACAAAAAATGAACTATTGATGCATACAATAGGAGAGGATGTCAAAATAGATTTACTAATAGAATCAGCCAGGCAAAAGGAATACATTTTATATAGTCCCATTTATATACAATCTTAGAAAATGTGAACTAGTCTCTAGTGAGAGAAGCAGAACAATAGTTCCCAGAGCGCAGAAGGAGGAACGAGGAATCCCAAAGCGCTAGGAAGAAAAACTTTTGGCGGTGAAGCACAAGTTCATTGTCTTGACGTTACAGATGGTTTCACAAGTATCAAAACTTGTGGAATTGTGCATTTTAAATACCTGCAATTTACTGTAGAACAATTATACCTCAAAGGATGGCCAAGAGGATTTTAAGATCCTTGGAGGCTGAAACCATGACTTCAGTCGCTCTCTGAAATGCTTAGTAACATGCCACACAACTTCTGTGAACTACATAAATACTGATAAATATATATATATATTTTTTTGCGGCACCGGGGATTGAACGCAGGGGTGTTCTACCTCCGCGCTACACCCCCGGCCCTATTTTTTTTATGCTTTATTTTTGAAACCGGGTCTCACGAAGTTGTGGAGGGCCTCACTAGGTAGAGAGAGAGAGAGAGAGAGACAGGGAAAGAGAGAGAGAGAGAGAGAGAGAGAGAGAGAGAGAGAGAGAGAGA
>PVJS01026347.1:0-27076 GCA_004027185.1 Glis glis | reverse complement strand
ATATAGCTTTGTAACATGTCTTCATATTTGATTTAGCAAGTCTCTTTCACCTTGTTCCTCTTTATGAGAATCTTGGCTGTTCTCAGTCTTTTGTGCTTACATAAAAAATGTTAGAATCAGTTTCTCTCTCTCTCTCTCTCTCTCTCTCTCTCTCTCTCACACACACACACACACACACACACACACACACACACACATACACACACTCCTACACCACTATTGTGATTTTGATTATTTGAATCCACTAATATGTCCCGGTAGAACTGATATTCTTAAACGTGTGTGTGTGTGTGTGTGTGTGTGTGTGTGTGTGTGTGTGTGTTACTGGGGATTGAACCTAGGGGCACTCTACCACTGAGCTACAACCCCAGTCGTTTTTATTTTTTGTTTTTATACAGAGTCTCACTAAATTGTCTAGGCTGGCTTCAAACTTGTAATCCTCCTGTCTCAGCCTCTTGAGTAGTTGAAATTATAGGAGTTCACCACTGTG
This sequence comes from Glis glis, assembly GCA_004027185.1. Taxonomy (NCBI): domain Eukaryota; kingdom Metazoa; phylum Chordata; class Mammalia; order Rodentia; family Gliridae; genus Glis; species Glis glis. The sequence continues at coordinate 26,586 of PVJS01026347.1, read as the reverse complement.
CCTGGCCAACATTCTTAAATCTTTACTCTTCCTGATCCATTAGTATATTATATTTCACCATTAGCAAAGTTATCATAATTTCCCTTAGGAAATATTTATAATTTTTCTCATAAAGATCTTATATACTTTTTGTTAATTTATAGCTTGACACTTGATGTTTACCATGATCTTAAAATTGCTTCTTTTTTAAGAGCAGTTTTAGATTCATAGCTAAATTGAGAGGGAGGTACAGAGATTTCTCTTATGCCTCCTGCCCCCACCCATGCACAGCCTCCCCCATTATCAACATCCCTCACCAGAGAGTACATTTGTTAAAACTGATATGGCATATCATAATCACCCAAAGTACACAGTTTACCTTGGGGCTTCCTCTTGTTTGTTGTGGTACATTTTATGGGTTTGGACCAACGTATAATGACATGTTTCTATCATTAGAGTATCATACAGACAATTTCACTGTCCTAAAAATCTTCTGTGTCCCAACTATTCACCCTCTTCTTCCCCTGGTAATCACTAACCCTTTTACTATCTCCATAGCTTTGCCTTACCCAGAATGTCATATAGTTATAATCATGCACTATGTAGATTTTTCAGACTTTCATTTGTTTAGTAGCGTGCATTTAAGGTTCCTCAATGTCTTTTCATGGCTTAACAGCTTGTTTCTTTTTAGCAATGAATAATATTCCATTGTTTGGATGTACCTTAGTTGTTTGTTGTTGTTACTGTTGTTTTTTAGTCCACTCACATACTTGTTTGGACATCTTGGTTGCTTCCAAGTTTTGGAAATTATGTTTATAGGAGCAGTTAATAGCTACATACAGGTTCTGTTGTGGACATGCATTTTGAACTCCTTTTGGTAAATACCAAGGAACGCAATTGCTGGATTGTATGGTAAGAGTGTGTTTAGTTTTGTAAGAAACCACTGGCTGTACCATTCTACATTCCCACGAGCAATGAGTAAGAGTTTGTATTGCTCCATACCCTCATCAGAATTTGAAGTTGTCAGTGGTCTTGATTTTGGCCATTCAAATATGTATGTAGTGGTATCTCGTCAATTTGCATTTCCCTAATAACATATGATGTGGGACATCTTTTCATTTTCTTATTTCCCATCTGTATATCTCCTTTGGTGAGGTATCTGTTATGGCCTTTGGCCCATTTTTAAATTGAGTTTCTTCTGTTCTTGTTGAGTTTTAAGAATCTGTATATTTGGGGTAACAGTTATTTATCAGATATGTCTTTTGTAAATATCTTCTCCTAGCCTGGCTCATCTTCTCATTCTCTTGGTAACTGCTTCTTTTCTTTAATTGCATTTTGTGTTTGTTGCTGGTATATAGAAATACAATTGATTTTTGTGTATTGATCTTGTATTCATCATTAATCATTCATCATTAATTTTTATAGAACTCTTAATATTTATTTTGTAGATTCTGAGGCCCAAAGAGGGGAGTGACCTATCTAGATTTCCATGGCTAGCTAGTAGCAGTGCAATTTCTCCTTACTTCCAGAGGAAGGATATGCAGGAAGGGTCAGGGAAGCTAGGTGGGGACAAGGAAGGAACAGTTACTTAAGATGCTTTGTGTACATGATCAGCCTCACTCTCACTGAGGCAGGTTCTTGATAATCCCCGATTTATAGATGACGAAAGTGAGATCCAGAGAGGTTACCAAAAACACTTGTTCAAGGTCACACTGTGGCTCATCACTGAAGGAACAGTCCAGGGCTGGAGGAGTCCGGTTTGTTCTATCATGTATGCACCAGACTACAAACCTCCTGCATTGGAGTTGACACCTGTAGAACCCCCTGGGCCTCCTACCTTCCACTATGCTGTCTCCCAGGGCCCTAGCTCTGTACAGATCTGGGGCTGCCGCTAATAAACCTGTACTGGCAGCTGCAGATTCATGCAGGCCTGGTTACTGTCAGCTCTTGGGTTGAGGTCCTACCCAAAAGTTCCTGCACGCCCCCTACAATGTTCCCTCCCATTCAAGAAAATTAGTTCACAACTTGTTGGGTTCTAAGAACCAAATTAGAAGTTACCCTGGCTGTGCCTTTTCTGTCCTGACTTGAAAATAATGGTTGGGGTTTTACGGCCCTGCTTTGTTATACAGTAGATTAGAGAGAATTTATGATTGCCACTCTTCCCAGCACCCCCTCCCCCCTCATCACACCGATGGCCGGAGCTGCCTGCACACAAGGAGTTTTGCTGCTGCTGGCTGTGCATAGGAATCTTGAGCCGCTCTGTTTGTGAACACAGCCCAGCAGTGTTCTATTCAATGTGACAGCTTCCTACTCTGGAACACATGGCCCTTCACGGGGTGACAGTAAATTATGCAACTGCAGGGTTAAACAATGGGAAGTAATAGGGAAAAGGAAGGGACAAACTGGATGTCAGCCTGGATCTGACATGTGCAAGTGTAGACCTAGGCTACTTGGCACTTGATGGAAGGGAGATCTTTAACAACTGAGAACAGCCCGGAAGTCCTGTCACAGTGCTACTTGTGAGAGTGGGTTTGACTGTTTAGAAAATGTAAATGTTCTTTTTTAACTCTGTTTATCAATTCAGAGAGAGTTTTAGAAACCAGAAGGGACATTTACAAAAGAAAGTAGTCAGACGGTGTTACGAAAGCAATTGACTGCTTCATGCAGTGGCAGAATTTAACCCCTGTCCTGATGTCCCCAAGTCATCATTTCTTATTATTGCTTTATGCTAAAAATTGGTGTCCCTATGGGGAATTGATGTGCAGATGATTTGCCCCCATCCCTACCCCAAATGGTCCTGGAATGCAATTCACTCTGCTTGGATATGCTTTGTATAATTTTCCTGTCTCTTCATTTGCTGTCATCTGTTATGTCTTGCTGCTTTCAGTGTTCCCACCTCAAGAATGATTCCCCTTCTTTTTCTACTCTGAAACTACAATGGCCCAGAAAACCAAATGACCGGGTTTGTCACAATAACGAGCAGGGCAAAAATAAACAGGATATAAGTGAGGACCTGTGAACGTAGAGTGCCTGTGCTGTGCTGCCCGGACTTCTCTGCCTATTGATGGTGTGGGATTAAGTGTGTAAAACTGAACTGGCACCTGTGAGGTGCTATTCAAATGTAAGCGATGGTGACAAGGCTACTGCTGCTGCTGCTGCTACTGCTGCTGCTGCTGCTGCTGCTGCTGCTGCTGCTGCTGCGCTCTCTGGCCACTCGGAGTTCTTCGTTGTCTTTCCTGACTCCTGGCAGGGTTTTGATTCACAGAAATTGCTGAACAAGTAGCTTCCAGAGGAGAGTGATATACTGTCATTTGTTACAAAAGATGTTGGACTGGCTCTGGCAGCAAGGAGGCTGTTGTGAAGAATCTCTAGAGCAAAGGTATTCTGTGGGCCCTTTCTGTAAAGTGACATGGGCACACACAGGGTCAGGCTGCCTGACAGGCAGAGGCATCCCGGAAACCCTGTCCAGGGATTGGTACCATGGCATCTCCTCACCTGCAGAAGAGCCTGAAACCAGGCCAGACCCAAGTGCTACTTTTGGTGAGGACCTACACTAGCAGTTCTTCAGGGAAGAAGGAATCTGAGTTTGGCTGTTTTCAGATGTTTGTAGCCCTCACATGAAACCATTTTATTAAAATGCCTTCTACAAACATTATTGTTCATTCATTTTCTTTTTCAGTCTGTAGATACATATTGTACTCCTATTCTGTACCAACCAAGTACTGTCTTAGTTGTTGGAACTGAGCAAAACACACATTTCTGCCCTCATGGAGTGGTCTTATATTTTAGTGGAAGGAGGCAGGCAATAAGCAAACAAGTAAAATACATAGCACGTCAGTGCGTGATAAATGCTATGGAGACAGCGTAGGGGTCTAGGAAGTGGGGCGGAGATGTTACTATTTTTTAAAACTGGTCAGGGAAGACCACAATGAGAAGATGAAATTGGAGTAAAAACTTGATGGAGGTGAGGGAGCCCCCATGTGCACATGAAGGAAGAGTATTCTAGGAAGCAGGCGTAGAAACAGACAGGCTCTGGAGCCAGAGGTGCACTAGGTGTGTGTGACCAACCACAAGGAAGTTTGTGTGGCTGGAGTCACGAATGAACTTGAAGACCACTCAGTGAGGGTCAGTGGTTATTTGGGATGTAGCCTCACCTAAAGCAGGGATTGGAAAATAGCATAGACTGCCATGGGCCTTTGTCCTGTGGACATTCAACTATATTATTCCCTAGCAAGACCTGCTGCGTGTGTGTGTGTGTGTGTGTGTGTGTGTCCCCTGACAAACGAGAAACACTGAAGGGAAGGATCCCTTCCCTGAATGGAGTGGATAGGTTGACTCCAGCATAACTTGGGGGGAGGGCATTTCTGGTTGGTCTGTAGAAAACACGCCTGGAGGGTGCTGGGCTACCTCATCCAGCTGCTCTGTGAGTGAAGGAGGCTCTCATCACTGGGGCTCCCCACTGGCCCTGGCTCTGTCCCCTGCTCTCCATATCACCATTACCAGACCATGAGCACAGAGGCCTGTACAAGGACAGAGACTGGTCTCCATACCTTACTTACGGTGCTGACCCAAGTGGTGGCCTCTGCCTTGGACATGCTCAACAAGCAAGCTTGCACAGCACAGGTCCCAGGCCATCAGAGCCACAGGGCAGGTCTCCCTAAGTATAGCCTGAAAGTTCAATATTATACAAATGAACACTTATATTAATATGCTTATTTTAATGTATTTTAGAATAGAGGTCCCTAACACAGCAAAACCATGGCCTCACAGGTAATTGTTGCCAAGGATCAAGTTCAAGTAAGTAAGGTATATTTTAAAAGACAAAAATGAGCCGGGCGTGGTGGCGTACGCTTATAATCCCAGTACTTGAGAGACTGAGACAGGAAGATCACAGGTTTGCAGTCAGCTTCAGCAACCTAGTGAGATCTTCCGCAACTTAGTGAGACCCTGTTTCAAAATAAAGAATAAAAACAGGGCTGAGGGAGTAGCTCAGAGGTAGAATGCCCCTGGGTTCAATCCCCGGTACCACAAAAAAAAGACAAAAATTATATTGGAGAAGTGCTAATCTTCAGCCTACTGTTAGCATGGGAGTGCCAATTTCAGCCAGGGGTTCCTACCCTTTTAACGGATGAGAGAGTGTGTTGGAAGAGGTCCTCCTCTGCCATCTTGGGGACATAGACACTATCTCTCCAGGTCTGTAAGTCACCCCTGAACTTGCACTCCCTCTTTCCAACACTCACCTACTGGCTGTGTCTGTTCCATTGCCTCTGCTTGGCCTGGGCCCCCTAGTTGTCATCTCTAGCTTGACCTTTCTCTAGGTCTGGTGCATAGAGTCTCCTCAGCTGTCTTCCAGAAATGCCATTTCTGCCCTCCACTGCCTTGCTCAGCCACACCAGAACATTTCCTGTCATCCTCTGCATTGGGTCTGGAAGTCTCCATGGCTGCGAGGACATGCCATGGTCTAGCCTACCACATGGATCCTGAGCTGTCTCCTACTCTATAGGATGCCTTCTCTCTGGCATCTGCTCAGATCTGGCCTCCAAGTGCCAGCTCAAGTTTCGTCTGCACTGTGGGGCATTCCTCTGGACACTAACCCACACTGGTATCTCCATTATTTAAGTGATTTTTATATCTAATGTCTACACAAGTGATTTTGTATCTAATGTCTAATCTGTGCATACTGTCATGGTCCCATAAAGGTGACCCCTTTGCCTATTCTGTCGCCTTGGGCTTCCGTACAAGTATTCCTGCATGTGCTATTACCAGGTAGAATCGTCCTGCTCACTGTGAGCCTAGCAGCGAGCTCTGTGCAGCAGCTATTTGAAGAGAAGCAGTTTCAGCATAATGGTGAAGTGCCAGCTTTGGTGTCAGCTCTGCTTGGTTTGAGTCATGGCTATGCTACCTTCTAGTATTGTGACCTTGGGCAAGTAGATTTGAGGATGACATGAAACAGTGTAGAAAGTATTTAGCCTAGAACTAAGAATACCAGTACTTGGGAGGCTAAGACAGGAGGATTGCAGGTTTGAGGACAGCCTCAGCAACATAGCAAGACCCACAGCAACCTAGTGAGACCCTGTTTCAAAACAAAAACAAAAAGGTCTGGGGGTGTAGCTCTGAGGTAGAACACCCCTGGATTCAACCCCCAGTACCACATACACAAAAAAGAATTAATAATTATGGTTGTTGTTATTCACTAATTGGCAAACTTTGATATGTATAGAATTTGTTTTCTCATCTAGGCTATAAACCTCCTGTAGTGAGAATTCCTATTCATAATGTTTTCTACCCCTTAGCCAAATAGGTCCATGGTGCACAGCGAATATTCAGGGTGAGTTTACATAATAAGAAGAGTGGCCTGTTTACACTGCTGTGAGTTTTCTTATAAATTAGTTGTTAGGTGTAGAAGTTTTGAAAGCTTATATGAAGCTTCATTTTACATACATGATATGTAGTATTTGTGTTTTGGGGTCACCAGTAGCTTAAAAATATGAGTCCATCAGGCCATGGCTCTTTATTGAGTATTTACTATATGCAGGGAGAGGGAAGGGCGTACTCCCTCTCTTAATGTTGAGGACTCACTCCATTGCTGACTGCCCCCTCTCCTTCTCCACAGTCTAGACCTGTACCTCTGTTCTCTTACCCTGCAGATCTTGGAACCTTTGGCTCTTTGCAGCAGGTCCTAGGACCAGTTCTAAGAAATATTAGAGGAGTCTGTGGCAGGGCTATAGCACTTAGCCTGATCTTCCTTGGGACAACAAATCTAAAAGAAATATCATCTTGAACTAGGGAGTAGTAATACAGGTTATGCATCTATAGAAACCCATTGAGCTGAACACTTAAAAGTTGTGTGTTTTACTGTCTGTGAATTATGATCTCAGTTCTTAAAAATGTAGTAATAATGCTTTTTATTCAAAAAAGGCAAACCTGGGAAATAAGCAAAGCCGCACTGAGTCCACCTGCCTCTGGAGGGTTCAATTCTGCAGGGAGGAGGAAGGAATGCTCAGTGGGGGTGGTGTTTGAACCCTCAGGAGAAAAGGCTATGCCCCAGTCAGCCTGGTTTTCCCTCCCCAATTCCTAGGCAGTGACCATCAGTGAACTTCCTTCACATTTGCACCTGAGAGTAAAGACCTGGGAGGAGATGCCCCATACTGCCTAGCAAATGAGTTCACCTCCACAGTCCATTTTTCAGCACAGACCCACATGGCGCTGTGAGGCACAGGAGTTGGAGGCCTGTCTCTTCTGCTTTGAGCACCTTGGGGTTGCTAAAAATATCAAATGAGATTACAAGTGTGAAAGTCTTAGAGGGACATAAAATATAAGCTTTCAACAGAGTGTACCTCCAAGCCCAGCTTAATTCCACTGATAGCTGAAGCCCCCAGGTTTGGAGGGTCAATAAAGCCTCGAGGTTCGGTTCTGAAGGAAGACTGCCTGGGTTCATTGGTCCTGGCCCTTCCACTTACTAGCTCTTTGACCTTGGCCAGCTGTTTTTCTTTTTAATCCTCTTGGTGCCTCAGTTTCCTCAGTTGTAAAATGGGAATAATGATAGCTCTTCCCGACAGGATTGTATTAAGGATTAGATGAGTTAATCCAGGTAAAGCACTTGGATCAGGGCTCCGTTACACAGCTGATATTGTCATGGGCAAGGCTCTCTGCTAGGACTGAGAGGACATCTTTATTAGGCAGAAACAGAAGAAAACAGAATAGGTCTCTCTCATTAGAAAATAACGACTTCATGTGCTGACTATATTTTCCACCACTTTGAGCTCGAGACATTATTTGCTGTATTTGGTAAGCTTTTCCATGCTGAAATTTTTAATCTTTTGAGTTTACTTGAAAATTAAAAGGTCCCCTGTGATGTAGCCTTGCCTTCAGAGTTTTGCTGCAGCATCAGTTGTGAGCTCTCTGATTTACAATTCAGCACAAAAAGTGACAGACTGGGTATTCTTGTTCAATTCAAGGTGATTGCTGCATAGTCATTTTTAACACCAGATTTAGCTAGATGCTTGCAGGGAGGTAGTGTGCGCATTAAATTTAGGGTACTGGTTATACAGGTTCAGCCTCTGAATATTGGTATTGTAAGTCTCGATTCTAAAAAAAAAATCGCATGCAGTTGACATGGCTTTTGTGCTGAGTGGGCAAGAGACCCTTGTCTTTCTTCATCTAGTTTTTTGAGTAATCTGAAATCAGTTCTGTGGGACTTAGCATTTTGATCCAATTGTCTAAGTGTGTATTTCTGATATTCTAGGAATTGCCAAAAATAATTATGAAGCTGTGCCTAGTTCCAGGTGGGCCAGGAGCTTCTCAAATGTCCCTCCATACTATCCCTCTATATTTCCTCCCTGCTCTTTGTTGGAGATTAAAAAAAAAATGTCTCATACTGAATAGTGCTTTTCTTCTTTAAGCTTGATGCCCATCTGTCTCACCCCTTCCTGAATGAAGATGTGATTTGCATCTGGGCCTCAGATGCCTTTCCTGGCAGGTGGGGACGGACCATCACCCACCAGTCTTTCAGTTCTTGGAGGGGTGTGAGTTATAGAGAGGAAGCAAGAGATGAGGTGACAGTGTCAGTGGAGAACACAGAAGTAGAGCATGAGTGCTCTGCTGCAGTAGGATTAGGATTGGCAAGAGAGATTTTCAATGGATGATTCTCCCATAAAATGAAAGATGATGAGATCTGGTGAACTCAGCCCAGCCACACCATCTACCATGATACCTGGCTCCATGGGCTAACCCTTAGGAAGGGCATTTTCTCTGCTCCATGAGAGCTCAACAGTGACTTGCTGCCTCCCTGCTGCCCGATTCCCTAGGACAGCCTCGAGGCCCCATGTGATCTGACCCCAACATCTCCAGCCTCTACCCTTGCTAGTTTCCTGGTCTCCTTCTGTGCTTGAACCACACTGATCTGCCTTCACTTCTTAATACATACAAAGCATGCTCTCATTTGTCTCTATGCCTTTGTCCATACTGTGCCCTATTCCTAGAGCCCTTTTATCCCTACTTTATGCCTGGCCAAGACCTACTCACAGTCCAGGCCTCAGCATAGATGTTGCGTCACAGAAGTCCTTGGGTTCAGAGACCCAGGCACCACTGGTATTCCAATTGTACATTGACCAGTCCAACCCTTGCTTTACACCACTTCTATTATCTTTTCATTATAGGCATGTACCCACATGTTTTAAAAAATGTGAACAATACTACAGTAAGTGAATGTGCTCAGTCGGAGCTATTCCTATCTCTACTCTTCCAGCCATAACTCTTAGTTGACCCACTGCACACAGGGAACACCATGGGGGCATGTGTGTCCACCCAGTGTCAAGGACTCAGCTGCTGATGGAGATGTTAGTGCACTCAGAGAGTGCACAGGTCTTCATTACCATGGCAGTCCTTTCCCATTGGGTTTTGGGTTGAAACCACCACATTTAGTTTAGGTCTGCTATTGTTAGCCCTTCCTATTTCTCTGCCTTCCTGGAGCTCCAGAGGCCTTGTGGTAGTGAGTGCTCACCTAGCCTTCCCCAACCACTTGGGGGAGTCCCCAAGTGGTTGAAAAGCCTGTTGAGCTTGCAAATTTAAGGTGCCCCATAGATTCTCTGCTGTTCACAGCAAAAGGCTTCTTCAAGGCCCCTCAGTTTGTCAGATCATCATAACTGTAAGCTTTCCAGAAAACCAGGCTTCTTAGATGACTTTTTTTTTATCAGATCCTATCTTATGTTCATCCACCAGATAAAGACACTAACTAATACATAAAAAGGAAACCTAACTTTTCCTAGGTCATACATCAAGCCAGAGGTCAAGGCGTGAACCCGTCTCCTGACCCTTGATGCAGGCCCTCATCCATTGGCACATTCAGCTTTTTGTGTGGCTCCTTCATGTCTCTGATCCCTCCCTCCTCTGCCATTCTCTGGAAGAATCCTAAAACCCCCATAGAGAAGCACCTGGAGGTGTGTGTGAAAGCTCTGGGAAGGGGATCCTGCCATGTGGCTCCGGTCAGTAGAGTAAGATCTGGGTGCCCAGTTCTCTGAGATCTGAGAATTTGAGTGTCCAGCACCAGACAAGATCCAAATAAGCAGAGGAAATATTGATAATATCAGCCTGAGGACCAAGAGAAGTAGAGCAGCAGCTCTGGATGGAAACCATGACAGAAAGGGCAACAGATGGGGACAGTCACTGACAAAGCTCCTCCATACCTATTATTTTTTAGGTTTCCCCACAACTCCTTGGATAGCCATGCAAGACAGATGCCTTTGTCCTCTTTTTGTAGGTGAAGAGACTGAGGTTGGAGGCAGACCTGGGACAAGGACCCAAGCCTCCTGAGTCCCATACTGGGGGTCTGCCATCATACCCACCTGCCTGCCAAAAGAAAAAAAATCACCTTCTCCAAGAACTCTTACCTTCACCCCCCCTAAAAAAAATCAGCTTGAAAGATGCTTTAAGAAGTCATTCTTTGAAAAAAATCATTTTCTGAGAACCTACTATGGCTGGTTACATGATAAGTACCAGGCTTCCAGAGCAGAGTGAGTCTTGTTCTTCCTCCAGCAAGCATTCACTGCCTCCTGGACCAGTTTAGGGTCTAAATCTGGTTCTTACTGTCTTTTTGATCACAAACCCCTTTGAGAAACTGATGGAAGCTCTGAAGAAACTCTAGAAAAAAATGCTCCTGCATTTTTGAATTTGAAAAAGCAAACATTTGCATATGGAGGCAGCTATAATTTGAATGTTAGTGTCCCCTCCAAAATTCATTATGAAACCTAATCCCTAATTCAGCAGTGTTAAGAGGCAGAGCCTTTAGGAGGTGATTAGGGCGGGAATGTGGATCCTCATGGATGGGTTAGCAGTTTAATAAAAGCCCTTGAGGGGGCCACTTCACTCTTTTTGTGCCTTTTTATCTTTCCACCTTTGCCATGTGAAGATACATCAAGAAGACACTGAACATTTGTGCCTTGATATTCCCAATCTCCAGAACTATAAGAAAATAAATCTTTGTTCCTTATAAATTACCTAGTCTCTGGCTTTTTGTTATAGCAGCACAATCAGCCTAAGACAGTTCTGGGTTAACAGACTCCCCAAGCCAATCTTGGACCCACCATACCCAGCCTTAAGTGTTCCTGGGTTGTAGATCAAGGAACCCTGGACCCGATGATGTGATTGTAGTCTTGTTCTTTGAAATCAGTTGTTAATTCTCCAAAGGGAGGTGGTCACAGTGAACAGAAGATGAGAGTGCAGATATGGTTTTTGTGGTCATTGTCATCATTGTTTCAGCAGTCAACGTTGTACATGTTCCAGTGTCCTGTGATCTCTGATTTTTCATCCCAGCGTGGGGAGGAAACAGGCACAGAGAGGGGGGACCAGCACCAGAGCCAGCCATAGTACTCGGAGAGATTATGGTCATTGGACCCAAAGATTCTGTTTCTGAGGGGGGATGACAGGAGGCCAGGAGGATGTTGGGGAAACTTAGGAAAAGAGCTGGGAGTCAAGCACAGAAGTTTTGCATGGGGATTTAACAGGGTGTTTGAGAGAGCTCAACTTGAGATGAACGGAAGGTTTAGAAAGCCTTTATAAGGTCTTCCTAAATGCTGACAGCTAAGAGTGGCATGCCCCTGAGAGTCTATGATTATCTTGCAGGAGAGATCTTTATGGGAGCCTTATTAAGAACAGGGCATGTCAGTGGGAGGGAGGGAGGGAGCAGCAGCATGCTCATAGCTCTGGAGGGCAAGTGAGGCAGCCGCCTCAATTTGCAAAGTGCTTTGCAGTCCTTTCTCATCATTTCTGCAACAGACCCATGAGGTTGGTAAAGAACCCCCCGTTCCCCACAAATTGTAGAACACCAGGGCTGTTACAGGAGGTAGTGGGCTGCCTGTCTAAAGGTATCCTGCAAATAAAAACCTGGATGGACCTGGAGTTTGCCCCTTTATAGCCAGGGTGGTGTCATAATACTCACTCTCTCCCCAAACCCTGGGTCCCATGATCCCCTGGATTGGTAACTCAAAAAAGAACATATAAGCCATACCCCTGTGAGATCATATCCCCTTCATGTGTGCTCACTGGGGCAGGAAATCCCATCAGCCCCACTGAAGCCTTGCAGCTTACCTGACAGCATGAGCTTCCATCTTAGGTGTGTGTGAGTAAGGAAGTGCTGAAATGGAGTGGGCCAAGGAAAAACCGAGGACCGCATCGTTTGATGCTTGGGGAAACGATGCGATGCAGCTTTGCTACTCAATTGTCAGGACTGACGGTGAAGGTGGTAATGATAGCTAGCATGTTTTGAGTGCTACTGTGCCAAGCATGGGGAGTTGATATCATCTCGCACATTGTATGAGATGAGCCTCACAGCATGGCTGAGAATCCATGTTATGCATAAAGGCCTACATAGAGTAGGGCAGCACCTAGCTCCAATAGGCAGCTATTCCAAATTGCCATAGATTTCATGGTTTAAAACAACACAAATGCATTTTCTTAGAATTCTTTTGGGCAGAAGTCTGGTATAGGTCTCACCAGACTAAAATCAAGGTGTCAGCAGGCTGTGTTCCTTTCTGGGGCTCCAAGGGGGAGAATTTGCTTCCTGCTGTTTGAGATTGTTGGCAGAATTCAATTCCTTGCAGTTCTAGGACTCCCCCCTTTCTTCCCGGCTGTAAGCTGAGTGCTATCCCCAGCTTCTAGAGGCACGCCACGTTCCTTGACTCACCACCCCTTCCTCCATTTCAAAGCCAGCAGTGGCAGTAGAGTCCTTCTCGGTTGCAATTTTCTGATCCTTCTCCTAGTTGTCCTCTCTCCCTCTGTGGGGATGTGTCCCTCTCTCTGTCTCTCTCTCCCCCCACCCCAGGAAAGGTTCTCTGCTTTTGAGGCTTCCTGTGATTAAATTGGGCCTACCCAGGTAATCTAGGATAATCTGTGTATCTCATAACCTTAATGACATCAAAGTCCCTTTTGCCATGTAAGATTCTAGGGATTAGGGTGCGGACATCTTTGAGACAGATATCATTCTGCTCATCACAGTGACCTAGGGAGATTTTCTTGACTTCTTGGTTTTGCTAAGCAGGGAAAACCCACCTTTGGGTTGTGAGTATGGACTGTGAAGCACTGCTTTGGGCTCATTGGTGTTAGCTGTGGGAATCGTTCTCAAACCAGCTTTACAGATGAGGAAACTGAATGCTTGTAGATGCTAATGAACTTGCCCAAAGAACAAGGTTCAAAAGTCCTTGAGAGCAAGGACTGCATTATATTCATCTCTTTCGTCTGCTGCAGTACCTACCACAGTGCCTGGCCCAGACCAGATGCTCAGTAAATGTATGTTGAATGAATGACCTGGAATCAGAAAGAGTAAGTGACTTGTATGAGTGCCAGAGAATGTCAGAGGTGGAGGAACTCTCTGGAGAGGTCACCAGTTCAAGCCTCTCCTTTGACACCCAGGAATCTGAGGTTCAGTGGGAAGGGAACTGCCTTGGGTGATAGGTATGGTAAAGTCCCAGTATGTAGCTGGTGCCTCTCTGGCCATTCGGTGACTCTCTAGCCAGCTGCTGTTTCTGCACCAGGCTGTGTCCACTTCTGTAGAGTCTCTAGACCCTGTGGCATTAGCCAAGCCAAAGACCAGTCCAGTGGGAGACAGATGTTGACTCTGGCATCAGCCTCTGGTGCAGCCTGAGAGAGAGGAGCTCACATAGAAGAGGGAGCCCCACCCTTCCTTCCTAGAGGCAGCAGGGCTGTCTGTAGCTTGTCCTCAAGCCTCTCCAGATCTCTGGAGGAAGCTCTGGAACAGGACGGCAGCCAGATGCCTGCTGCCCACTCCTGCCTGCATTAATCTACCCCTTCTGCTTTGACGGAAGACCGCATGGCATAGCCAGGGGAGTTGGGTTTTAGCCTGCTTGTTTACACTTAGAGTTTTATGGGATTTAGGACCATTTGGTTCTTTACAACTCAGTTTCCCCATCTGTAACTCATCTGGGCCCCTTTAGGGTCTCAAGTGATGACTCTGGGTTTCAGTCCCTTTCAGAGGGTTGGTTCAAGAGCATTTACATCAGCCTCAGGGATAGAGTTGTGTGGTTATCCTGAGGGCTCCCTGGCTCTGCTGAAGCTGAACATAGCTTGGCAGCCAGTGAGATCTTTCTGGACAGCTGGTCATGCCCCTCTCTCTGTGGGAGGCAGCTAAGGCGGGACTGGTTGGTGTCCAGTGCCTCTGGCCCCTGAGGCAGTGCCAGGCTGCTCCTGACTCGAGGCAGCCACAGGAAAAGCCTTTCTCTCACAGAATATGGTGATTTGGCGTCTCACTGGAATTCGGGCTTTGTTGTCATGTCTGTTTATTTGAGAAGGGTTGGGCAAAATCTGAACTGGCTGTTTCCTAGGCAAGATATAACAAGGGTCACATGTCAGGGGTACCTGGTAACTCAGTGGAAGAATAGAGTTTATGAGTGGTACCTGGAAAGGGGAACTAATGTGTGTTCCTACTATACGCCAGCCCCAGGACTTGCCACTTTTGTGCATTGCTTATTTTGTTTTACACTCATCCCTACAGGCAGGTATGATTTGCCCAGCTTTACAGAGGAGGAAATGGAGGTTGGGAGGTAGAGGCTCTGGTTACTCAGAGGATGCTAGCAGGCATTATTTGAATCTGAACTTGGTTTTGGCTGTCAGGTTATATCAGCATATATGCACCCTACCCAGACCTGATCTTCTCTGCTTTCTAATTGGAGAATGGAGTTCATTCTAACTGATAGGAAACAAGTAAAGCAGTGGCTAATAATGATAATCCCATTCATCAGCAAGGCAGTAAATACTTACTGTCTGCTGTGTGTACTGTCCTGGGCACTGGGGATGGAGCTCCCTCAGGGAGCTGCCATCCTAGATTCAGGAAGAAAGATCAACACAAAGCAATTAGTTGAATGGGATCACTGTAGGTGCAAAATGCGATGAAGAGAAAAAAATAGGGAAATGTGATGGGACCTAATTCAGCTAAGGTAATCAGGAAGAAACAGCTTCCTTAAGGAAGGAGATCTCAGCCCAGACTCAAATGAGGAGAAAGGGGCAGGCCTGCAAAGATCTAGAGAAAGAACTTTCCAAACAGAAGGAACAGAAGTACAAAGGCAGAGACTGGTGAACTTGTGATAACCTAGAGACAGGAAGACCACCGGTCGGCTGAGCTCTGGGAAGGGACCTGTACATAGGAAGGGCCTTCAAGAGTTGTTTTCTGAGTGTGTTGGTGCCTTAGCTTCCTGTCACTGTGACAAAGCACCTGAGAAAATCAACTTAGAGGAGGAAAGATCTATTTTGACTCATTGTTTTAGAGGTTCTAGTCAAGCTGGTCCACTCTTTCTGGACCTGTGGTGAAGCAGTACATCATGGCAGAAGGATGTGGCATAGCAAAGGTACTCATCTCATGACAGCCAGGAAGCAGGGAGGAATGGGCCAGGAACAAGATATACCCTCCCAGGGCACACCCCCAGTAACCTTCTTCCCCCAACTAGGCCTCATTTCCTATAGTTTTCACCATCTCCCAACAATCCGCTTAATTATGAACCCATCAATTCATTAATCCACTGATGAGATCAGAGCCCTCATGACCCAGTCACTTCCCCCAAACCCCATCTGTGAACATTGCTGCATTGGGGACCAAGTATTTAACACATGAGCCTTTGGGGGACAGTATAGATCCAATCCTAACACTTGGGGAGCCACTACGAGAAGATAATTAGGAGAGAGATAGCATCTAATTTACACTTTGAAAGTTCACTCTGGCTGCTGTGTGGAGGATGGGCTGCGGAAAGGCAGGGGAAAAAGTGGGAGACCATCATGGTCTTTCAATTGGCTGAGAGATGGTGGTAACGGGCCAGAGTCATGGTAGTGGACTACAGGGAATTATTGGAATCAGGCAATATTTTGAGATTAGAATCAATAGGACCTATTTATGATTAGGACAGTGGTGTGCTAATCAATGGGAGAGAGGGAAGCCTTTGTTTATAGTTTGCTAGGTTTTGTGGTATAATATTCCCACCATGGCTGACTTCAAGTTGCCTATCTGCCAGTGAGCAATGTGCTGTTTGCTTTCATAAGCAGTCCAAGCCAGCTCCAGCGCAGCACTGGGTCAAGGCTGTGGAAGGTGAGGAGCCAGAACTGAAGAACATTATAGGTCTTTGGTGTGGGTGCCTGGATGGACAGTGAGCCATCCACTGGTGTAGAAGAGACTAGATGTGGAGGAGGATGGCATGGTTCTGTTCTGGCCATGTGACTTTTTAGATGCATAGATATCTATTTAGTAGATATCTACTTAATAAGTTCTGGGCACTTGTATACTTTATCTCATTTAAATGCTAATTCTTTCAATAACTGTGAATTTGGTGGATTCTTCTCCTTTTATAGAGGATGAAAGGGGCTAAGGAATCTAACCAAGGTTGTATAGCCATAAATGGCAGTGCTGAGTTTGAACTTGGCTGGGCTAGACTCTCCCCCAAAAGCCTAACCATTACACACACTAAACCATGGAAACCATCCCATCCTCACCCCTATGCCACACTTTTAAGATTTGAAAAGTGGATCTTCAGGAAGGTTTGTTTGAAACAGCCTTCAGACCAGGGCAGAATTATAAAATGGTCATCTAGAGGCCATAACCCACCCTCAGATGGGAGTAGGGGGACAAATGGGAGGGAGACCTTTTTGTTTTTGTTTTATTGATCTGTACAATGATGATGGAGGAGAAGGAGGAGGAGGAGAGGAGAAGGAGGAGGAGGAGGAGGGGGAAAAAATGCCTTAGACTACCATACACAGGCTCCTCCATTCCCTGCTGCCTCACCACCTGCCCATTTATGCATGTGTTTCTTGCTTGGCCTGGAAAGTACGGCAGTGTCCCTTGCTCTAGAGGAGCCAAGGTTTAGTGGCCTCTGTGGGCTGCTGCTTGGCTTGGTCTTGCACCTCAGGGTGTGAGCACATGGCTCCCACCCCATCCCCAGGGCTGAGCCTATCGCTGGGTAATGGGGGGTGGTTTTTCACTCAGCTGCTCCCTTCCTGTCCAGTGCCAGCTGCAGATGGCATCACATACTTCAGCAGTAAGAACTGTGGTCTTTCTGACTCAATCAGAAACCATCCCACTTCTTTCCCTGGCTCTATTACTGATATTACTTTGTTAACATAATGAGGCGTGGAAGTGTTGTTTCTCTGTCTGCAGCCTTTGGCCTTCTTTCTGGTGATGTAATCGATTTAATGGTGTACTTGAGCATCGCAGGGCATGGCTGGAGCTAAGTGAAGTGGTGCCATCAGGTAGAGTTGCACACAGCCTACCATGGTGACTGCACCTACCTAGCCACCTGGGAGCAGGAGGCATCCATTCCCTGCCTGGGTGATGCTGGGCCTGGTTACCTGACATGGCACAGCAGGGTTGATGGAGGGTCTCACGCCAGTAGTTGGCATGACAAGGAGGCCCTGAGCATTGCTCCAGGACCAATGATACTTTCCAGAGCCAGGGAGGGAGGCCAGCCTGCCTCGTCGGGACAGTTCATGTGTTCCAAGTGCAGCCAGAGGGAAGGGTTCCCAAGGCTAAACCAGGCCAGAACCAGACTGGACCAGGATAGACAGACACACCTAGAGAGCAGCAAGGCTTGCCAGGTGTTTCAAGTTGTGGACCAGTTTAGCGAAAGATCTTTGAGCTTCTATCTTATCTATGTTTAGATTATGTATATTAAAATGCATAAGGACAAATAGAAAAGTATGAAAGTTAACTAGAAATTACTGTAACTAAGCCGGGCGTGGTGGCACACACTTGTAATCCCAGTACTTGGGAGGCTGAGACTGGAGGATCCGGGTTCGCAGCCAGCCTCAGCTGCTTAGTGAGGCCCTCTGCAACTTAGTGAGACCCTGTTTCAAAATGAAGAATAAAAATTAAGGCTGGGGATGTAGCTAAGAGGTAAAATGCCCCTGGGTTCAATCCCCAGTACTGCAAAAACAATAAAAAGAAGTTACTGTAACTAGAAATGTCATGCTTTCTTCCATGACCTTATGGGTCATGGTGGTTCTCCCTTCTGTTCCATCCTCACCCCAGCTTGAGCCTGCTGGGATTGAGCACCAGTGCAATACGAAGAGCACTCTGTAGTCCCAGTTCTGCTAACTAATTTGCAGTATGCTATGGGCACATCTCCTCACTTAACTGCCCCACTTCCTTCAAGTCTGTAATTGACACTTACTTGGATCTTTTCAGACCACCCTATGTAAGTTAGTACCCCACTCTTACCAACCCTTCCCTTACCCTGCTTTATAGTTCTTAAAAGTACTTAGTGCTACTTGACACATCTCTATATTTGTTCCTGTTCGCTAGCTATCTTGCTCCATGTATACTCCATGAGGACAGGGATTATCTATTGTTCTCTGCCAGCTGCCTGGCATATAGTAGAAGCTCAGTAAGTATTTGTTGATTGAATGAATTAACTTCCTCTTTATATAACCTAATGCTACTAATAGACTTTTGTAATGTAGGAGAAATGGAAAGTGACCTTAATGCTTGAAAGGAGGACTTAGAGGTGGAATCCTTCTGAGGAATATCTGCTTTGCTGGAAGATGCCACCGTCTTTACCCATGGTTGGCGGCCAGAGGTCTAAGTAGTTGGCTCTGTGCTGAATACCAGGCACTGTTCTAGGATGGATGCATGATGGATATGGCTGGGTAGAATTTAATCTTCATAATAACCCAATGAGGTAAGTTCCATTATCTCCATTTTACAGATTAAAAAATAAATAAAAACCCAAGGCCCGGAAATTCAAATGTATCTAATTCCAAAGCGCCGATAGCCTTGGCTGATAGATGGCAGGTGCCCAGGAGTGTCTGTGGAGTGGGAGGAAGCCCAGCTCTGCGTGCTCCAGCGCTGGCGAGTGCGCCGGCGAGGCCGAAAGCAGAACCTGCCCCACCCGCCTCAAACCCAGAGTTTCCTGGCATTTTGGCTTTTTGTTTTAAAACCTCATGTGACTTTTTGCATTCTCCTCCATATAGTAAAACAACCTTCTCCTGTTTTACTATAAAAATGATGCTTTTGGTTATTTAGTCACTTGTAGCACATATTTTTTAAAAAAAAAAACTTCAATTAAAGCTGCCGCCCTGTGTTTCCTCCTGGGTGGCATGCTCCTGTTGTGAGTTTTGTGCGCCCAGGACTCGTCCAGCCCAGTGTGCAAAGATCAGAGCAGGCCAGTGTGCAGCCTGGCCTCTTCCACACCCCACGGTGCGATCTCATGCCATTTGTCCCCTGTGCAAACACAGCTTGTCTAGAGGAAGCGGGCCGTTCACTTCCAGGCCCAAACCATCTGTTGTTTCAGACGTGGATGATGGCTGCACCTGAACGGACGGGGCCTTCAGCAGATGGAGCCTGGCCTGGTCCCTGATCAGGGGTCACCTCTCAATCAGGCTTTATAGCTCTTCCTTCATCCTCAATCAAAGAGTGGACAAGGAGAGGCACAGAGAGTATGAAATATCCTGGAGCTGTTGGAATAACCTTTATGGTTTGTTTTACATAACAAGAGGTCAGGTGTGGTATGTGAAATGGACCCCTGAGACTCGTCCACAAGACTTTAATGTCAGATAGCTAAGGCCTCTCTTCAGGTGAATGCTTCAGTGTCTGGGTTTCTGAGCATCCTCTCTAGCGTGGGAGTAAGGGCTCCAGGATCTCCACTGACTCTTAGATAAGGTTTCTTCACTCATGTCTTTGTTTGCCTCTTCCTGGAAACCTAGTCCATGAATGTCCAGAGTCATACAGCGGTTTAAAACTGGAAGGACTCCTAGAGACCATCTAGCCCTTGCATTACCAAATGGGAAACTGAGGCCCAGAGACAGAAAGGGAGGCCCCATTAGAATATGTCAGTCTGTAACCTCACAGCCTGGAGCTATATGGATGTCTGTCTGTCTGTCAGGAAAGAGCTGAGACTTTGCTCGGCTCTTCTCCTCCAGTTAATCCTCACCTCATGGATACATCATAAAGCCAGGTATCAAAAACATAGGACGAGGTGAGGAGAATGGGTGTGTACAAATCTAGACTCAGGGCAGCACACTACCTAGGCGGTTGCGTTGCTTTCTGTGTGGAAGCCTCGGTTGGCCTGTGCTCAGACCCAGCCCAGCTTCTCTATGGCCAGGTTTGGCCTTTGGCTGGCAACTCACCTCCCTGACTCCTGACATTGAGGGTGGGAGGCTTTGAGAGCCACTGGGAGGGGGGCTGGCTCCAAACAGAATCCTGCCCAAGGAGGGGACTCCATTCAGGAATCTGCCCAAATGTCACCTCTTTCTTATATGATACCATGTCCAAATAGCTGCCTATCCACTCACTATCCCCGTATTCTGCTTAATTCTTCTCCGTTCATCATCACCTCACATGGGTTTGTTTCTTCCTTTTCTGTTTTCCCTTTCTAGAATATATGCCCCCTGAGAGCCACCTCCAGGGGCTCTTGTAACCGCTGTATCCCTAGCACCTAGGAGAGTACCTGGCATGTCCTCTATGAACAGGAATTGGAGCGATAGGAGACTCCGGAGAAGAACTAGGAGGGACTTGGAGCACTAGGAAGGTGGGAGGGACTGGGTCAAGGAAGAGAATGATCACCCCTTTCTGAACCGCTTCAGTCAATCCAAGCGCAGACTGTGTTGGCATAGAGCTGCTTCCAGGAGCTCACCTGTGATTCTCTCAAAAATCACCAGGCTTGATACTAGGCACTTGCACCTGAAGTCAAGGGCTTCCCATTCCCTGATGGTCCAACCTGTGTTTCCCAGGGGCCTCTGCTCCTTTTAGTCTCAGTGTCCTCCCCATCCTGCAGAACAGGACGCTGGGCAAAGTAGAGCCTGGCTGATTGCAGGAAAATGGATGGAACCAGAGAATGTTATGCTAAATGAGATTAGCTGGTCTCAGAAAGTCAAGGGATGTATGTTTCCTCTCATACGTGGAAGCTAGTGAGAAAATAGGAAGCTAAAGGAACTTTAGATAAATGAGGAGAGAGACCAGGAGAATAGGGGGAAGGGGATTAGCGAAGGAAAGAGGGAAGGCGGGAAATGAGGCTTGAAGAAGGGAACAGTTCACATAATGTTATGTCCATATGTGAAAGTATCACTACCAATCTCACTACCAATCTCACTAACATGCACGGGGAGGGAAGTAAACCAAGTGCTGTGTGCATATATAAATGTATCACTTTGAAGCTGGGCACACACCTGTAATCCCAGTGCTTGGGAAGCTGAGACAGGAGGATGACAGGTTCAAGGCCAGCCTCCTCAGCAACTTAGCAAGACCCTGTTTCAAAATAAAAAATAAAAGGCCTGGGTGTGTAACTCAAAGGTAGAATGCCCCTGGGTTCAATCTCCAGTACCCAAAATAAATAAATAAATAAATAAATAAATAAATAAATAGATAAACGAATAAATAAATAAATAAATGTATCACTGTGGATCTCACTATGATGCATAGTTACAACGTACCAATAAGAGTATTTTAAAAAGAAAAAAGATGGAACCTAGTGTCAGGAGAAGGTGAATCTCAGTTATAGTGTCATCCCCGTGGCTGTGGCCAGCACTTTCCCCCATCTGGTTGGCAGGTCAGAGAGAAGAGAATATGGAAGCTGGAGGGGGCACTAGACCATCATTCCCATTTTTTGAAGATGGGCAAGTGGGGACTGGTGCTCAGAGGGTCAAGAACGTACCTAAAGATACACAGCAAGGCATTGACAGATGCCTGCTTTAGATTTTTTTTTTCTTTATTAGTGCTAATCTTTGGATATTCCCTTCTTCCTGTTACCTCCTTTACCAAAAAATAAAAAATGCCAGGCGTGGTGGCACACGCTTGTAATCCCAGTAGTCAGGAGGCTGAGACCAGAGGATCTGAGTTCGTGGCCAGCCTCAGCTATTTAGTGAGGCTTCCGCAACTTAGTGAGACCCTGTTTCAAAATAAAGAATAAAAGGCTGTGGGTATTGCTCAGAGATAGAATACCCCTGGGGTCAATCCCCAGTACCACCAAAAAAAAAAAATGTCCCAAAGCTTGGCAAGGGCCCCCTAATGCTTGTACTAACACGATGACCCACTGAGGCCTTGTAGTTCTGAGATCATAGCTGGTGAAGTTCATGGATCTTCAGAAACATGCTCAGTGAGACAAAATGGTGTTTCTGGCAAGAGACGGTGACTCCAGTGAGTCAGGCACTTCTCAGTTCACATTCCTTGGAATTCTGGTTCTGCCAGCTTTTAATGTGTTCTACATCTCCCCCAAGGAATTTTAAGGTTGAGTGAGTATAGAAAATGCTGTCTACTATAAGCCTTTGGAGAGACACAGTGGACTTTAGCATATTAAGGACTTTGAAAAGTTCTGCAGTTAAGAAAAACCCCTGCAGCTCTTTTTGTTTCTTCCACTGCTCTGACCTCAGAACTCCTTTCACATGAAAAGCTGTTGGCCTCTCATAAAGCTAGTCTTCAACCACAGCCCAGCCAGCCGACTCAACAAGGAGGACCGATGTTTACTTGTTTGTGTGTGTGGTACTAGGGATGGAGCCTAGGGGTGCTCTACCATGAGCTACACCCCAGCCCTATTCTTTTTTTTTTTTTTTCGAGACAGGTTCTCACTAAGTTGCCCAGGCTGGCCTTGAACCTTTGATCCTCCTGCCTTAGCCTCCCAAGTCACAGGGATTACAGGCATGTACCACCACACCTGGCCAAATACTTTCTATTGTATACAATCCTGATGTCTCTTTAATTCAATAGTAAACTATATTGAGAAAAACAAAAATGACATACAGGCTTCCTCAAAATGGGTGAAGATAAAGTGCCCCCCAGCCCACTTTTTACTTCTTGTAACGAGAAGGACAAAAGAAAGACAGCTTTATGAAGACATCCCCCATCTTTATAGCCTGCAATTCTGTATTTATTGTCCTAAGAAAGCCTACAGAAATCCTAAGAAAGCTCTTTCCATTTCATGAGTACAACAAAGCATACATAGCCTTTACACAAATGGCTTTCAAGTCAGACCAGAAAGAATTTGCTATCAGGAAATGGCGTCAGTGATGTCCACATAGCTTGGGAGGCCAAGTATCATTGCACTAAGTAGATTTGAATCCTGCCATCTCCAGGGAACATGACTTAATCTTGCTGTGTCTGTTTCCTCACCTGTAAATAGAGCGCTCATAGTACCTGCTGAAGGTTGTTTGAGGACCGCGGAGATCCTTGGTTACCTTTAGAAGGGTGTCCAGTGTGAAGCTAGTACTTCTGGGCACTTGCTTGACAGTACTGTTGTCACTGGAGAGAGCTCTGTGTAGGCAGCACCTTGGTTTTGTTTACTGACTGGCACGTAGCAGGTGCTTAATAAAGACTGGCTGAATGACTGAGTGAGGATTGAATGGAGGTCGGCCCTGTCTAGAGAGCAAGGCAGGTTTGAGAGTTGGACTGCAGCAGAGCAGGCACCGGGAGAAAGGGGAGCTGCTCTCCATAGGGCCAGGCAAGTGCTCCCTCCGCCCTACCCTCTCCTCTCCGGGTGTAAATGAGAAGCCAGCGCCCAAGTGGATGCGGGTCAATGTGTGGAACTCAGAAGCAGAGCGAGAGGCAATTTCCTGGAAGGTGACAGTGTCGTCTGAACATTTCAAGCCTCGAGGTTCCAGGCCACGTGGATTTCTATTCCGGGCTCCTACATGCAGGTCTGTGTCTGCCCCAGCCGCAAGTGGCCAGCGTGAGAACTGTTCACCTTTGGAATATCGTGGGGAAAATGCTGCCTATGGGGCTAATTTGAAGGGAGGGCAAGTACCCCCCAGGTGTCTGAGGGGATCCAGGAGCCCCTTGGCCCCCCCATGCTTCCGGCCCCCAAAGACCCCACGCTCCCTCCTCTGTAGGCTGGCACCATGGAATGGCATGCGAACCTGCGGCCTGCTGATGTGGATTTTACCCTCCCTTGAGGAAACGTAACCAAGGCACTGGGCCAAAGTAAGCAGCCAGATGCTGTGCCGACCCTCCCTGCTGGGACACGGGATGGGATTTGCCCGGCCTCTCTGCCTTCAGTAACCAGAGCCTGTTGCTGCTAAGCCACAAGGTTGTTTTCCCTCCACTCCACAGCAGTGTGTTTACTCAAATGCTTACACCACCTTGTTTATGTTCACAAAAGAGCCGGAGTTAGGTATTTTTAAAAGATTGTGTGTGGCCCTATGTGCCCACCCTCCTAGTCTGGACAGAGGTGGGAGGTGACACTGAGAGAAGAGCCAGCCTCTCTCTCCACCTCAGGCTGGACACTGGCTAAGGCCTGAACAAAAGCTTGTGCAACCAGCTGGCTCATGGCCTGGTCCCTCCAGCCCAGAATGTCCACAGGCCGTGGACACTCATGGTTGGGGGTCATATCAGCCCGATCTCTGGAGAGGGGCTGACAACAAAGCGCCAGGCCTGCGGCTGAATGCTGCCGTTCAGGAAGTTCAGCTGGAAAGAAGGCCGAGCCATGGTTCCACCAGGCCTGCGGCACTCAGGCTCTCCCACGAGGTTCCAGGAGCGGTCTCGGGGAGATCTCATTGAAAGCCTGGCGAAGCCTGTGAATAGTCAAGCTGACCCAGCTTCTCAGTTTTGCAGCCTCAATTTCTCCCAATCTTGGGTGGTTTGTTTCTCATATCCAGAGAACCCTCTGTAATGGCATAGGATATTTTGAGGGAGTGTGGCTCAAAATAACCCCTCCCTGTCACCTCCTGCACTGCTGTTCCAGGACCATGCTGTGCATGCAGGGGGCCATTTCCAACCCAAAGCCCCTCTAAAAGAATACATGTTGGCCTTTGGAACTGAGGTAACCCATATGCTTACCTCCTTCAGGTCATCTGCCTGGGTCAGGGAACCTGTTTCGCATGGAGGTGGGCAGTGTGGCTGCACAGCACCGGACTAGTTCATGTTCAGATACCAGCATCCTGTGAAAATGGTGTTTATCCTCAGGGTATTTAAATATGGTGCCAGAGTGGCTGAGTTCTACAAAAGACACCCATTCTTGACCAGGCAAAAGTGCTTAGCCACAATTCAACTCTCAAGGTGCAGTTGGAAGGGAGGATGAGGGATAAAGCTCGTTCCCCCTTGAGGGCTGATGATAAAACAAGCTATTTCTTCTAGAATTTGGCTCCTTCAATAAGTTCCAGGACTTCTCTCTGATCGCAGGTGGCTCCTTCCACTTAGATCACCTGGAAACTTGATGTAGATTTAAACTCTTGGAGAAGATGGGAACTTAGAGAGGTCATATAGCTCAGTCCATTCACAGATAAGGAAGCTGATGCCCACAGACTACAAAGAACATAGGTCAGGAATCGAAGGCCAGCTGGACAGGAGGCAGTCCAGGTGCGTGCTTTCCACTGATGTAGCCTCTGCCTGATCTGCTCTCCTTGGCACCCTCTTAGAACACACACTACTTTGAAACTGCTTGCCGTGCCAGGTGTGGTGGTGCATGCCTGAAATCCTAGCACTTGGGAAGCTGCGACAGGAGGACACAGGTTTGAGGCCAACCTCAGCAATTTAGTGAGACCACATGCAATTTAGTGAGACCCTGTTTCAAAATAAGTAAAAAGGGCTGGGAGTATAGCTGAGAAGTAGAATGCCTCTGGGTTCAGTCCCTAGTACAAGAAAGAAAGGAAGGAAGGGAGGAAGAAAGGGAAATAGGGAGGGAGCAAGGGATGGAGGAAGAAAGGGAAGGAGGGAGCGAGGGAAGCTTGCTAAGCAGGAACCTTCCATTTCCCATGGAATTTTAATGGAGATGTGGAGTACATCCTGCCCTCCTTAGGCCTCCCTGGCCCGTCGTGTCCTATTGTATGGGCTGCAGCCTCTGCCTCCTCCTATTCTGCTAGTATCACCCAGGTCTGTAACCCAGCCTTACAGACAGTCCTTTGCCTGCCGGATTAACATGAATGTGCAGTGATTCTGTCAGGAGATATGTGTTTTATACATGTAACTTATATGAACTGCATGGCTTTGTAAAATAGGAGGGGAATTAGAGTAGAGGAAGTTGGTAAAATATGGTATTTTACATAAATAATTTGAGTCTTAGCTGGGTGTGGTGGCACTTGCCTGTAATCCCAGTACTTAGGAGGCTGAGACAGTCTCAGCAACTTAGCAACTCTCAGCAACCTAGCAAGACCCTGTTTCTAAACAACAACAGCAACAAATTAAAGGGCTGGGAGTATAGCTCAGAGGTAGAATGCCCCTAGTTTCAATCCCCAGTACCACACAAACAAACAAATTGGGTCTTTATTATTTGAAGTCATCACAAAGAGGGACTGAGACTTCTCTGGTTTCACCTGATATGGTGACTCAGTTGCAGCCTATTTTGACAAGGGGAAGCTGGGTATCAGTCCCATCAGTCTGGAGGTAAGGTCTCATCGTCCCAGGTCTCCTCCTGAGTCCAGGTAGTCACTCCTGACTGTCTCAAGGGGCGACAATCCTCTCCCATCATTTCTTCCAAGATCCTTCTTGAACTGTTGAATTGATTGACCTTTGCTGGGAAATCCACATTGATCTACTTTGGGAAGAAGAAATGAGTGATACGGGCAATTCTGGCTGTAGTTTCAGTTGTTGAATCAAACCTTAGCCATGACTTTCAAGGTAGGATTTTCAAAATAGGATATATTGGGGAAAAAAGAAAGCTTTATTCATTCTCTCTCTCTCTCTCTCTCTCTCTCTCTCTC
>PVJS01026346.1:0-27078 GCA_004027185.1 Glis glis | reverse complement strand
GGGGGGAGGGACACCAAGAGCTGTGTGCATGTATGTTAACACCAAACTGATACTCATTGTGATGTGAGACTACAATGCACCAATAAAAACATAAAATAAAATAAAATAACCCAGAAAAATCCCAATATGTAAATTATGATTCTTTTTAAAGCATTTACAAATATTAAAATATTTCTAAAATAAAAATAAGAAAAGGTCTAATTACATTCTCACAATTCAATCCCCAGTACCACACACATACACAACCACTTTTCTTATTTTTTTGCGGTACCGGGGATTGAACCCAGGGACGTTTTACCTCTGAGCTACACCCCCAGCCCTATTTTTTTATACTTTATTTTGAAACTGGGTCTCATGAAGTTGCAGAGGTCCTCACTAAGTAGCTGAGGCTGGCCGTGAACCCGGATCCTCCGGTCTCCACCTCCGAAGTACTGGGATTACAAGCGTGCGTCACCACGCCCGGCTTCACAACCTCTCTTTAAAGATTTTTTTTGTGGCTTCAGAAGTGGTTGGTGTCCTGTTGATACCATGTATTCATTGTTAATAAAGACAGCCACCACTTAGTTGAGTCTTTGATGCATATTAGCCCATACTCAGTGCTTTACTGACATCTCATTTTAATCCTCACCACAAACTCTATTATTAACAATTTACAGGTAAGATTAAGTGATTTACGTAATGGTGCACGAAGCCAGTGCCTGGATACAAGCCTGGACATGGGTGCAGCTGCTGGGCTTCCAGCACGCTGCCTTCAGAGGCCCAACACCCTCTAGGCCCTGGCCAGCAACAACTGGCACCTCACTCATGTCATTCTTTCCGTCTTTTTTCTAGGGCTGAGGATGGAACCCAGGGACTTACACATACTAGGCAAATACTCTAACACTGAGTTATGCCCCCTTCTGAATTAATGACTTGCTTGGGTATTTATTTACTTACTTATTTATTTATTTGGTGCTGAAGATTGAACCCAGAGGCATTCTACCTCAGAGCTACACCCCCATCCCTATTTTATATTTTTAAATTTTGAAACACAGTCATGTGTGGTGGTGCATTCCCATAATCCCAGTCCTTGGGAGGCTGAGACAGGAGGATCGCAGGTTTGCGGACAGCCTCAACAAGTAGCAAGACTTTTATCAACCTATCAAGACCCTGTTTCAAAATAAAAATAAAGATAGGGCTGGGGGTGTAGCTCGGAGGTAGAATGCCCCTGGGTTCAATCCCCAGTACCTACATAAATGAATGAATGAATGAATGAATAAATAAATAAATAAATAAATAAATAAATAAATAAAATTTGGAACAAGGTCTCTCTAAGTTGCTGAGGGTCTTGCTAGGTTGCTGAGGCTGCCCTCAAACCTGTGATCCTCCAGTCTCAGCCTCCCAAGTACTAGGATTACAGGCGTGTATCACCACACCCAGCTTGCTTGGGTACTTCCGACTGATTGTGTCCAGGTCACATACTTATACTCCAGCTACAAAGGAATTTGGAAAAGGGAGTCTCTTGCTTCATTACTGAGGATGCAGGACTCATATGGAAAGGAATTCCCTAAATATAAGAAAAATGTTGAAATGTTGCGAGAATGACAAACTTTCACTAAAGTAGATAACTGATAAGAAGGACTTTTTTCCTCAGGTAGAAGAACATAGTAGCATGAATACATAAAAAAATATCCATTAACAGGTTAGATGAATGAAGTTCACTATGACATTTTACTATGAAAGCTTTCAAACATATACTACGCTTCAACTTGTAACAACTCATGGTCAATCCTGTTTTAGCTTCACTGGTACTCATTCCCTCCTCTCCACCATTTTGAAGCAAATATTTTCATTTATAAATATTCTGAGATGCATCTCTAGAAGATGAAGATTGCTTGTGAATTTTCATTGTGAAGAAACAACCTGCTACAACTACATTTTGGGTAAGCTCTCCTATTCTCTTCCAGGTGCCAAGTATCTACCCACTGAGTATTGTGTGGGAGACTCAGGAATTCCCCTTTACCTGCAGTTTTGCTTTCCATGGTTTCGACTATAGTCAACTACAGTCCAAAAATATTAAATGGAATATTCTAGTAATAAATAATTCATAAATTTTAAATGGTTTGCCATTCTGAGTAATATGATGGAATCTCATGCTGCCCTGCTCCATCCCGCCCTGGACTTGAAGCATTCCTTTGTGCAGTGTATCCATGCTGTATATGCTACCTACCTGTTAGTTACCTAGTAGCCATCTTGGTTATCAGGTTGAATGTGAAGGTATTTCAGTGCTTGTGTCCAAATAATTCTTATTTTGCTTAATAATGGCCCCAAAGTACAAGAGCAGTGTTGCTGGCAATTCAGATATGCCAAGGTGAAACCATGAAGTACATCCTTTAAATGCAAAGGTGGAAGTTCTCAATAAGGAAAGAAAAAAAAATCATTTGTTGAGGTTGCTGAGGTCTGTGGTAAAAATGAATTTTCTATCTTAGGAAAAATAGAGTTGTGCTAGTGTGTTAGCTTTTCATTGCTGAGAGCAAACTATTTGACAAGAGCCACTTGGCTCATGGTTTGAGGTTCAGTCCATGGTCGGCTGGCTCCATGGCAAAAACATCAAGGTGGCAGGGTACAGCAGAGAACAGCTGCTCAGCTCATGGGAGCCAGGAAGCAGAAAGAAAGAGGAAGGGACCAGGGACTGATATAGTCTGAGGCCATACCCCAGGGACCCACCTCCTTCAGCCTTGCTCCACCTGCCTATGGTTACCACCCAGTAAGTCTATTCAAATTATCAATCCATCAATGAGTTCATCCACTGATGAGGTTAGAGCCCTCATGACTCA
Organism: Glis glis; assembly: GCA_004027185.1. Taxonomy (NCBI): domain Eukaryota; kingdom Metazoa; phylum Chordata; class Mammalia; order Rodentia; family Gliridae; genus Glis; species Glis glis. Next base: position 24,262 of record PVJS01026346.1, on the reverse strand, counting down.
ATTATTTCACCTCTGAACATTGCTACATTGCCAACTCATGAGCTTTTTTGGGGGGACATTCCACAGCCAAATCATAATAGCTAGTTTAGCTGTTGTACCTCTGACTGCAAAAGTTGAGGCTACAGTGCATGATAAATACTTAATTGAGATGGAAAGGACATTAAATGTGTGCAAATATGCATAGAAAAAAACATATTTAGGGTTGGAACTATCAGAGGTTTCAGGCATCCGCATCCCCATGGATAGGGAGTACTGTCCTGGCATAGATAGGTCACATTCTTCAGGATCTTCAACCTATCTATCCATCATTTGTCATCCATTCGGGGAAAGGTTAGTAAGCACCAGCTGCCTTTCTCACACCAGACTTGACATGGATAAAGAAATTGCGGTCACTGTTTTTAGGTAACTTTGATGGAAGGCAGAAAATGTCCCATACTGGTATACAGTGAGGAGTTACGTATTGGGTAGGCAGTGCGCGAATGGGACTCCCAGGAGATAAAGGTTAAGAAAAACAAAATCCAGACTCCCCTAAGAAGGAAGGTGTTTCTGTGTTGTTCATCGGACATGAACACGAACAATGAAATGTGGAGGAGTGAGGCCAAGATGTAAAGAACCAAAGATCTATGTGCACCAACCTTAGACTCATTGGCTGTTGCTACATATAGACCAGGGAACAAACATGCAGAACAAACAGCCTCATGACTTCCTGGAATTAAAGGCCATAGATGACAAATTAACTAAGTCAAGAAAAACAAGATGAAAAACAGGGACTTTCTTCATAGATTAATGTCTACACAAAGGGGCTTTAAACATATTTAAAGCCCTATGCTCAGCACCAATATGGGCTACTCTCTCAGGATCCCTCCCCTGCACGGGAGCTTTAACCCAGCTACTCTCTTTGGTGGATAGATTTGACTTTGGGGCAAGAAAGTATGTAATTGATGGTGCTTGGCCTGGGCTACACTTGGGCAGTACCAGAAGGGCCCACTGGACTTTAAAGCCCACCAAGGCCCCAGGGGTGATCTGCCTTTCTGCTTGCTTCTCTTTGGTGGATCAAGTGACTTTGGGGAAAGGCGGTGTGCAATTGAGTGTGGATGGCCTGGGATATACTCAGGCAGTGCCAGAAGGCCCTGCTGGACTCTAGAGTCCGCCAAGGTCTCCAGGGGTGATCTGCCTCTCTGCTTGCTTGCTCCTTTAAAACAAACTTCCTACTTTCACTTTCCTGGTATCTGCTGATTTCATTCTTCAACTCCATAAGACAAGGACTTGGTAAGAAACTCAGTATCATCAGCAAAGCAAAATATAAAACTATTTAGTCAATAAACAATAAGCAGATCTAGACTGATTACAAAATGAATTTTAAAAAGTAGTGGAAATTACTGTACATTTTTATGGGAGGTTTTTGATATGCTGATTCACAGTTACAGTAGAAATTATATACCTATTTAAGGTCATTGACTTTTGACTTTGGATTATTCAGTCCAAGCACAAGAATATAAAACAAAATTCAAAGCAGAGAAAGAGAAGCCGGATGTGTCGGCACACACCTGTAATCCCAGTACTTGGGAGGCTGAGACAGGAGGATTGCAGGTTCGAAGCCAGCTTCAGCAACTTAGTGAGGCCCTGTTTCCAAATAACAAAATAAAATAAAATAGGCCGAGCGTGGTGGTGCACGCTTGTAATCCCAGTACTTGGGAGGCAGAGACCGGAGGATCCAGGTTCGTGGCCAGCCTCAGCTACTTAGTGAGGCCTCCGCAACTTCATGATACCCAGTTTCAAAATTAAGTATAAAAAATAGGGCCGGGGGTGTAGCTCGGAGGTAAAACACCCCTGGGTTCAATCCCCAGTACTGCAAAAATAGATAAATAAATAAAATAAAATAATGTAAAATAAGATAAAAAATATAAAGCTGGTGGTGTAGCTCAGAGGTAGAATGCCCCTGGGTTCAATCCCCAGTACCAAAAGAAAAAAAAAATGAAAAGAAAAAGAGAGAAAAAGAAACTTGCCAATCATATCTGCTAAAATTTTCTGTCAGGGTATTCTATAAGAGCACAAATGTATTGTTAGTTTTCATGCAAACCTTATGTATTTCCTGTAATTATATCACTCTCTAGGACTGTACATGGAGATGTGTAACTTTAATGATTTCCATAGCTGAACATCTGATTCATTATAGGTATGACAGATTCATATGAGCATCGGGAAGGAAATACAGCCTTTATGTTTATAAGCAAAACACAAATAAACATCACAAGAGCTGAGCTTTAAAAATTTTATCCAAGCCAGGCATGGTGGCGCATGCTTGTAATCCCAGTACTTGGGAGGCTGAGACAGGAGGATCGCAGGCTGGAGGCCAGCCTCATCTACTTAGTGAGGTCCTCCATAACATAATGAGACCCTGTTTTAAAATAAAGATAAAAAATAGGGTTGGAGCTCAGAGGTAGAATGCTCCTGGGTTCAACCTCCAGTACCGCAAAAAAAAAAAAAAAAAATAGGGCTGGGGGTATAGCTTGGAGGTAGAATGCCTCTTGGTTCAATCCCCAGTACCACCACCAGAAAAAAAAGTTTTATCCAGATTTTTAAAACGTGTAGTCTTCAACCATCTTATTTTTGTTATGCTCAGTAGAGATCGAATTGCAAATGGGGAAAGAACTCCATGCAGAACAGAAAAAATGTTCTAGTGCTTTGAACAATACGATAACCCTCAGATGGTGGGAATCAAAGCTGGATGTGTCATGGCTCACATCAGACAGCGCGTCCTAAACCGTCACTGTGCAAGCGAACTTAGCAGTGGGTGCCTGGATGCAAAAAGTTCAATGTTTCTTGTAAAAACCACAGGGCAGAAAGTAATCACCCCAAACGTAAGCTAGAATTTCCCAAGTTTGGCAAAGTAACCTGAGATGAACAGTATTTCTGAGTAATCAGGCATTTGGCTGGGTTCTACTGAAATCTAGCATTCTTTGTAGGAGTCATTGATTTGGAATGGATATCAAAGAGAAGGCTGTAATCATGGCCAAGAAGCCTAAAATCAAATCTTTAAAGACCTTCAGCCAGTTACTGGAAATGGAGTGGCATATCAGAGGCTCTTCTTCATATAGGGCAGTCAAATGGGAACTGTTATAGTTATGGGAGGACTGTTTTTGTGAGATGTCTTGTGTCTAATCTTTCTTGGAAGATTCTCCGAAAAGGCAGAAAGAGGCAAGAACTACAGTGCCTTTGTCCAAGAAAAAGGATGGGAAGGGAGACCTGACTGTGAGTGTGGCAATAGGAGGAAAAATGTCATTTCCTACAAAGGGATGCTATTAACCAGCTTTACCATTTCCACTGTGGAAATGGACTGGAGGCTGCCGATATCATGCATCTGATCCCTTATCATTAGTGGCTGGACAGAAAAGAGTTAACCACACAGGCACGAATGCTTTCGACGGGGATGTTTACCAGGTTGGCTCTTGCCAAGTATGGGTTGGACTTAGATTTGGGAAGGTGCCTGTGATTAATTGAGAAGAGTGGCTCACTGTGCCTGAATGCTGTATAAACAGTATGTTCACATTGAATATCTGATTTTCTGCTGGGGGTCTAGAATTTGGGTAGTGCCAAGCGGAAAGTGCCTACGTGACCAGCCCTTGATAAAATCCCCAGGTACGATAAGCTTTCCTGGTTGGCACCATGTCATGTGTTGTCACAAAGCCTTGCTGAGACTTAGCCATGTCCTGTATACGTGTCTCACCGAGAGGGGGCTCAGGAGGTTCATGCCCGGTTCCTCGGACTTTGCCCATGTCCCTTTTTTCTTGGTTGATTTTGTTTTGTATCTTTTGCTGTAATAAGTCATGGCTGTGAGTATGACTATCTGCTGTGTCCTGTAAATCTTCCTAGCAAATCATCAAACCTGGAGTAGTCTTGGCAACTGCCTACACACTGGCTCTAAAAAGAAGCACCAGTCAGGGCTGGGGGTATGGCTCAGTGGTAGAGGGCTTGCCTAGCATGTGCCAGGCCCTGGGTTCCATCTCCAGCACTGCAGAACAACAAACAAACAAACAAATAAACAAGAAAAAATAACATGATTGTGGCCTTGAGTTTTGGAAAATTGCTATTGTTTCACATTTATTATTTAGTAGGGTAGGGCCGGTATGCTTCTACAGAGGGTGAGAGAGGAGCCTGGCATGAAAGAGACTTTTATTTACCACATGTCTTGACACGTGGCATTTATGCATCGTTACATACAGAAAGACTACATTATTGATAAATGTGGTATAGTTTCTCATTGTTTGGATTCACTTTAGTCTGTTTAGGCAAGTCTTTTCTGATGGACATTTGAGTTGATTCCAATCTGAAGTTATTGCAAACATTACCATAGATACAATCTACATTTCAGAAAACAGTTGCTAACTTTTCCATTATTTGAGAAGAAATAATAAAACCATTTTTTTAAAGGCACAGCTAGTTTCCCTGACATAAATTGCAAGGTTTCTGCCACACCTCTGCTCTGAGTTACTTCATATTGGTTACCAAAGGCAGCATCAGGTCCCAGAGGAGCTTAGACTGCCAGCCCATTGTCATCTAAATTTCAAAAGAAAATCAAAATGAAAAAGCTATATTCAAACTTCAAATTGAGATTGTAAAAGTTGGGACAATTATTCAAGTCTCTTTAAAATTTTGATCTGAATGCACAAACTATATTTGGATCCTGATTCAATCCAGCAATATATGAGATAATTGGGGAAATTTGACCATGGACTGGATATTTGAGGATATGAAGGTATTTGTAATAAATGTGGTCTGTTTGGTAATGATATTGTGGATTTTTTTTAGAATCTTTATACTTCAGAGATACATATTGAACAATCAAGGAGAAAATCATATGATGTCTGGGATTGGTTTTAGAATTGTTCAGCTGGGGGTGACAAAATTACATGTGGGGTACCCATGTGAGGGTGTGTGTAGACATGGATTGTTGAAGTTGGCTTCAGGGGGCTCATTATGCCATTCTCTCTGTTTTCTTATGTCGCAAAACTTTCCATGAAATGTTGGCTTCGATGGTGTATTGGTCAGGGTTCACTAGACTAACAGAATTCACAGAATGAGTATATGGAAAAGGGATTTATCAGATCAACTTACAATGTAGTCCCGAGTTCTGACTGCACGCGGAGAGTCAGAGGAACCAGTAGCTGGTCGAGTGGTCTAAAAGCTTTTCGGAGAAGCGATGGTGAAGTTTCAGTTCGAAGGGCTGGAGGCCGACGATCTCAGATGAGAGAGCAGAAGATCAAGAAGCTCTTCAGAGAAACGGCAAAGTTGGAGGCCAACGATCTCAGACGAGAGCAGATGCGTTTTCTTCAGAAAAAGTCGCGCATCCCTCTACGCGGCTTTCTCCTTCTTTTATCTAAGTCCTGCACCTATCAGAACCCTGCTGCCTACATTTAGAGCAGGACTTTCTGTTTAATCTGCTGTTACACACCCAAAGTCACACGATCTTGGGTGTGTCATGATCCGGTCAAGTTGACAAATTAGATTAACTATCACAAATGGCTGATTATTCTGCTGGGGCAGAGTTGAGGACATTGGGGAGGGAACATGTTTTCAGGGTTGGCTATTCTCAGTAGAGGAATATTTGTTTCTGGTCTTTCAGGCATGAGGCACTTTGTATTCTTAAGATCACTAATTCATAGGAGGAAAAGAAACTAAACCCAGTTTATTTTTAAAATTGTTTTAAAGAAACAGCACCAACTTCAAACATTCAAGAGAAAAATCACAGAATTTGAGCCACTAAATAATTGTGATGATAGTAGTAATAATATGTTGGTGATTTTGAGTGGAGAAATAATCTTTAAAAAAAATTTTTTTTTTGGCTGCCTGGCTTCCACTGCCTCTTCTCAGCAGCACTATCGGTCTCCAAACGCTTCTCCCCTGTCCTGCATGGCCTTGGTGGGAGCGTAAGTCTAGGGTCTGCCTCACACCTTAGAAGACTCTGCTGGCCTTCCTTTGAATTTGTGACAAGTGGTTTATGCCCAGCTGGACAATTCTAAAACCAAGCCCAAGCAGCCACATCCTTGACCAGCCTGTTCCTGCTGAGAAGTCGTCTTTTAGCTCCTGTTTCTTAGCCTAGAGCCCTGGAATCCTGCCCATCCAGGCCCTTCTCCTAGGCTGCATACTGAGTCTCAGAGCTCCAACTTCCTTACAGCAACCTGACTTTCACTGCAAGTAGCCAGAGTGAGATTTTTGCCATTAGTAACCAAAAGATTTCATTCCTGTATTGCAAGCTGTGGCCAGTAAAGGACTGGTAGAAAAAGAGGCTGTTGGCCAGAAACAGGAATAGAAGAGAGAGTGAAGGAGCAGATGGAGAAAGAGCAAGCGGGGGTCTCTGCATGAGCAAAATTCAGCAGAAAGCTGGATGAGGAGTTGGAGAGAGACAGAGGAAGGAAAGCCAGTGACTTTGCCTGCCCTTTCCCTGTGCTTCACAAGGGCCCTGTCCACCTCATCCACCTCCCTCCTGGAGCCCTCTGTTCCTGTACTTCAGATCCTGCCCCTCCCTCTCAAAGGTGTTGAGCAGTTCCGGGTCAATTCACCGCATCACAGGTGCGGTCCATCCACCCCGTGCCATGCTGAGGGAGGCTGCATCTCCACTGATCTCGCAGGATCAGCCACACCAGTCGTGCTGTCTCACACCTGCCTTGCCCCGGCTTCTTTCTACTTGACAGGTATCTTAGATTAAAGAGCTTAGGTGATTCACCTCAGCCCGGGAGCTGCTCCTTTCTTCTGGCCCCTCCCCTCCACAAATGCCAATTGCTAGAGTTCCTCCACCAACACCCAGTTTCCCAAGGGAAAAAAGAAAAAGAAAGAAAGAGAGGGAGGGAAGGAAGGAAAGAAGAAAGGAAGAAAGGAAAGAAGAAAAAAGATGAATAGAAGGAAGGGAGGGGGAAGGAGGGAAGGAAAGAAAAGAAAAAAAGAAGAAAGGAAGGAAGGGAAAGGGAGAAATGGAGGGAGAGAGACAGGAAGGGAGGGAGGGAGGAAGGAACAGCAGGCCTGGGGAAGGCATCTCCAGGGAGCTGGGGACTGGTACCAGGCAGCTCCTCGCCAGCCATGCCCACTTCTCCACAGGTGCAGAGCAAGCCAAAGCCTTTGTTGTATGTGACCATGCACTTTTATTTATGTATTTATTTATTTTTTTTGTGGTACCAGGGATTGAACCCAGGGGCATTCTACCTCCGGGATATACCCCCAGCCCTATTTTTTATTCTTTATTCTGAAACAGGGTCTCACTAAGTTGTGGAGGACCTCACTAAGTAGCTGAGGCTGATCGCGAACCCAGATCCTATGGTCTCAGCCTCCCAAGTACTGGGATTACAAGCGTGCGCCACCACGCCCGACTGACAATGCACTTTTATGAACACAGATTCTGTCACTGTTTTTAGCCTTTTCACATCATGTAACGCAAAGCCTTGTCATTGTTCATTTATATCTCAGATCATATTTGGTGGCTTTTATATATTTCAGTTCTAGACTGTTACAGAGGATGAATGTCTCAAGAGAGAGAAAATGAGAGCAGTTGGTTTTGCAGAAATGTGTGTTGCATATTGCCAGTTGGGCCCCTCTTCCATCCATTTCCCCCAGGAGCTTCTGCCAGCCACCCTGTACCCACTGATGTCCTCTGAGGCCAGGAAGCACATGCTTCCGCCTCTACCTGCCCTTGCCCAGGGTGGGGGCCTGCCCTCATCTTGACTGATACTGCCAGGAGCCAGCTTGGTCACATCCACACCCTGTCCTTACTCCATAGAAGGAAGCAGAGAGTAGGGCATGGAAAAGATAGGCCAGCTATGTGTCCCAGGTCCAGTCTCTCACAGACCCCAACCCCTAGGCCTTACCACACAGGAAATAACGTTTTAAAAGTGTAAGTTAAAAGCAACCCAACAAACCCTGCACTCAAAAAAAAAAAAAAAAACCCAATGGAGTATTGGAGGGGGTCTACGGGAGGGTGGGGGCAGAAATAATGAAGGAAACACTTCCATTGGCATTATGTACATATATGAAATTACCAATGCCAATCTCAATATCTTGTATGGGGAAGGGGAGGGAGTAGGGAGGGAACCAGGGAACCGGGGGAAAGCTCACCAAGCGCTGTGTGCAAGTATGTCCCTATCACTCTGAAATACATTATGATGTGAGACTATAATGTACCAATAAAAGTATATATAAAAAATCCAACAAAACAACAACAACAAACAACTCCAAAGCAGAAGACTTTGACTTTTTTGAGCCCAAAACTGTACGCATGCTGGTGCAACATCCTCAGACTAGGCTGCTGATTAATTTTAATTCATTGTTTTATATTAACTAATCCAGATGAAAAGTTGTGGGTCTTTAGGATGGCCTAGGCATATATCAAACCTCATGTTGTATACCCTAAGTAGACACAATTTTTGTTAATTAGAAGAAAAAGCTTCCCAGTGGCCAAGATGGGATGACTTGAGCATTAATACAAATAATAACTAGAGTGGATTCAAGCCCATCAATATGTTTAACTCAGTGAGTTCATAATAATGACAAAACAAATGAGAGAATCCTAGGAAATTAGCTCATTATCCTGAAAAAACAATCAAGAAAGAAATCATCCATTTATCCTTCCTTTCCTTCACAAACCAAGTTGTAGATTAAGGAAAGTTTATCAAAAGGATTATAATTAACATATGAAAAAAGGATGCTAAAATTTTGCCATTTAGCAAGTCCCTAATGAAATGATGGATCACAGTATTGAACACCAATGGTCACTAATGTCCCCAGAACAGAGGGGCTCTAACATCACCAGCTTCCTGATAGAAGAGAAAAGCATTACCTACATAAAGCTCTTACGAGACAAGTTGAACCTGTGTCTGATCAGGCCTCTGGAGTCATCTACAGGAAGTAGAAGGCAGGGGGCCATGTTATCTTATAACACAGGGTGAGGTCTGCAAAATCCAGATGCTGTGAAACTCCAAGGGCCAAACAACTGGGTTTCTTCTACAAATAAATCATAAGGAGCCATGTGTGGTGATACATGCTTGTAATCCCAGTACTTGGGAGGTTGAGACCGGAGGATCACAGTCTCATGGCCAGCCTCAGCTACTCAGTGAGACCCTCCATAACTTAGTGAGACCCTGTTTCAAAATAAAGAATAAAAAAATAGGGCTGGGGGTGTAGCTCAGAGGTAGAATGCTCCTGGGTTAAGTCCCCAGCACCAAAAAAACAAAAACAAAAACAAAAACAAAAAAACGGCAAGGGGAAAAGACGTGGGAGGGAGCTTATTGATGGGCAGATAATTATGCTATGCATCAACCAATCACAATAAGGGAATCTCATTTAGATCCTGAATTTTCTTAAAATGCTAAAAACAAACAAGCAAAAAAAAAATCCCATCCACTTATGACAACTGGAAGTAAATTTGAACATTGGATATTTGATAATCCTAAGGAATGTTTTAGATCTGGTGTCGGCATCTGGTTTTGTTTTTAGAAAGTTATTCCTTTCAGAGATCCACATATAAATACATATGGATGATACCAAGCTGGAATTTGCTTTAAAATCCTAGTGGGTGTGAGGAACGTGATAGGAGTATGAATGGGACCATGGCTGGCTGTAGGTTGACAGATGTTGGGTTGGGTGATGGGCAGGTGGGGGATCATTACATTATTTTGCCTCCTCTTGCATGTGTTTGAAACTCCTTGTAATGGGAAATTTTAACACAAGAGTGGTTATCATTTTTAAATGACATTTAGTGTCAAATCTGACAAAGAAGGAGAATGGATCAAGTTAATTTTTTTTATTGATACAAGGGTGTCTCAGTCAGCATTCTCATTGCTATAATCCAAAAGACCAGACCATATAACCCAGAGTAAGGAAAATTGATTTTCTCACAGTTTCTTGGATATTCCCAATTCAGTCCATGTGAGGCTGGGGTGCTGGGGCCAAAGGTGAAGCCAAAGTTTCTTCGGCTGTTTAACAAAGTCACAGGAGAAGGAGGCCTGTTGCAGAACAGACATCCTCTAATGGCGACAAGCCTGTTGGTGGCCTTATTGTTAATGTTAATAATTGTGGGATTGGTGACACCAAAGGCGAAGCCAAAGTTTCTTCGGCTGTTTGACAAAGTCACAGCAGAAGGAGGCTTGTTGCAGAGCGGACATCCTCTAATGGCGGCCTAGCCTGTTGGTGACCTTACTATTAATGTTAATAATTGTGGGATCGGTGACGGGAATTGTAGGACTTATGCCAAAAACTCAATTTACGCAGAATGACTCAAATACAGGCGAAATGCAGGAAAACTGTTTTTCCCAGTATAGAAATAATTTACAGGAGAAAGGAATTAAATCAGATAACGAGTACTGCCCGCCAATCTGTAAAATATTAGTTAGTGCTCAGAATGATTCGGTGACTGGGCATAAACAAAGACCTGTTGTACCAACAATTATGGCTTCTGGGAGGCCTGCCTACTGGATAGGTAGGAGGCTCTGGTTTCCCCCTCGAGGAAAACAAACAAGCCAGTACTATTAGCCTGTAACAAAGAATAAAGTATAGAATATAAGCATAAATGACATTAAAATAGAATATAGTTTAAGTATAGGCATAAGGTCTAGTTAACCACATTACCCATAGCTTCTAACATTTAGCACAAATATACTTATAGCGTGATATTTCTGAGAACAATGCAAATGATTAAAAGAGCTAAGTTGACATCGTGGGAAGAAATGCAAGTTTGCATGGAATCTGAATAATTGGTGGGGAAAATGTTGTGACCATCTGGACAATGGGTTGTTAATAACTGTGGGTAAATGACTGCACTGTAAAGAGTCCCATGATATACTAAGTAAAAAGTATTTTTTCATGATGTATTAAGCAGAAAATTGTTAGCGTTAAGACTTCCTGATGTAAAAAAGGTATAAAAATAAAGTCTGATGCTCGCTGGGCAGAGACAATGCCAGCAGCTTCACTGAACTGCTGAGCCTCCTGTCTCTCATTCCCTCCCCGACCCTACACCTCCTTCAGGGATTCCCCTGGACCGGCCGAGGCTAGACCCCAGTACTGGGGTCTATGGTTCTCAGGGCATGGCAGCGGGAAGCAGAAAGAGGGAGAGCACACAGGCTCTGGCTCCTCATATCATGGACTCCAGAGGCAGAGAGGAGGGCATGGGCTCTGCTCTCCCGTCATGGAGGCTGGAAGCAAGAAAGTGCAAGCAAGGGTAATGGGGACCATATATAATCCCCAAGGCCATACCCCCAGGAACCCACCTTCTCCAGCCACACCCTACCAGCACAGGCCACCAATGGATTTATCTACTGATGAAATTACAACCCTCATGACTTAACTATATCAATGCTGAGCTCTTCAGGGGCCATTCTATATCTGACCATAACATAGGGATTGAACCCAGGGATGCTCTACCACTGAGCTACATCCCCAGCCCTCTCTCTCTCTCTCTCTCTCTCTCTCTCTATATATATATATATATATATATATATATATATATATATAATTTTGAGACAGGATCTTTCTAAGTTGCCCAGGCTGGCCTCACATTTGTGATCCTCCTGCCTCAGTCTCCCCAGTAGCTGGGTTTACAGGCATGCACCACCTCACCCAGGTTCATTATTCTTTTTCATAATGTTCATAAAGGTAAATACCAAATGGCCAGTGGTGGATGCCCCTAGGTGTATGATATAGGGATGGAGCTGGGAAGACTTTTTTCTAGCCATCTCTGACCACAGGGCTGTTCTCAGATGGAAGGCAATGAGGACGATTCTGCAGTCCGATACAGAAGGAAGGGAGATTTGAATTTACCTTAAGAACTCATAATCTTTTCATTTTATAATTAATAAATATGTACATACTTTTATAATATTTAAAGCTTTGAGAAACATTTTTTTGGCTTTTGTGTCCAATAAGCTAACTCAGATCACAAATACCTAATTCCTTAGAGCAACAAAAGCATCTTTGTAATAAAGGTCACTGAAAGGAAAGAGTATCACATGTCAATATGTAATATTCTGATGTCTCTTTCAGCCTCATAACTATGTAGTTCTGGGTCATAGGCATAATCAAATAGATCATGGTGGTGAGGCATTAATCAATGTTGGAAAGTTTCTGTGGAGCCAAGTGAAATGAAGCCAAGGACTACATCTAGACTCCCCACCTTCTTTGAGGCTGTTTAATTTAGTAAGTTTTGGCAGATCCAATAGGCATCTGGGACACTGTACAAAACTTAAAAGAATGTGTTTTCTTTGCTTACTCTTTCTTGAGAGCCTGCGACATTCAATGTGCTTGAAAGACATATAAAAGCCTTTTTTCATACAAGGTTCCTATATTTGTCATCTTCATTTTTCAATTTAAAAAGTTTAGTTCCCTCTTGTAAAAGTGATACAGTATTATTTTAGAAAGTTTATAAAACAGAAAAGTTTAAAGATATGAATATAGATCTTAGAAGACATGACTTTCAGCAAATCTGATTCTTCATGTAATCCAGGGTAGAAAGCAGGTGATGTCATTTATGATCAGTTTTTTGTAAGGTTCTTTCTCTCTCTCTCTATCTCATCTGTGTCTTCAAACAAGTCACCCCAGCCAGGAGGTCATTTATTCATTCAATTCATCAGATGTGGGAGGTGATATAGTATGATGGCAAATGTCTTAGCTTCCTCTGCTTCAAATTACATTGAAAGCACTTATAAAGTGACTCATGTGTGCAACCAGGTGCTACACGGATAATTATGGCCATAGCAACTATTCTCCCAACAGATACTTGTAGCATGCTTACTACGAGCCAGGCATCCTCATAAGCTCTGTGGGTACAGAGGCGAATGAACAGAATTCATTCTCTCGTGAAGCTTATAATAGAGTGGGACAGAGATAACAACACACACACTATATATACACATATGTACACACAGGTAGATAGAAGGATGAGTTGATGGTAGAGAGGATAAGAGGATAGATAGAAGGATAGGGGGCTAGATAGAAGGATAGGTATTGGATGAAAACTATGAAGGAAAGCACAGCTGGGTGTGTAGGAGTCCTGGGCTGCTAATGACAATGAGCACTTTCCAGGTGGCAGGTGCATCACCATATATCTGGGTTGATATAGTTAAGTCATGAGGGTTGTAATCTCATCAGTAGATAAATCCATTGGTGGCCTGTGCTGGTAAGGTGTGGCTGGAGAAGGTGTGTCCCTGGGGGTGTGGCCTTGGGGATTATATATGGTCCTTGCTCCCCTTGCTTGCACTCTCTTGCTTCCGGCCTCCATGATGTGAGAGCAGAGCTCCTGCTCTCCTTCTCTGCTTTTGTGTTCATGACCTCTTTTAAATCCCACAGCCCACGTAGACATTGCCACTTCCCATCACGGACGTGGAAACCGAGGCTTAAGAGGGGAAGTTCATATAGTGAGCAAATGGAGGAGGCATATTTCAATCCAACACCCTTCTCTTCTCCCTCTCTCTCCAGATCTTGAGGTTTTAACCATTACAATGAAGGTGCAGCAGGGAGACAGAAGGTCATGTTAACACATAGCAAATGACTTTGTTGTTAGTATGGTCATGTTACTCTCTCTGTCTCGCTTTCCTCATTTGTTGTTTGTTTGTTTGTTTCTTTTCAGGTAAACCTCTACTACCATGACCTAGAGCATAGTCTTGGGAGGGGAAGAATGTTGGAAAAGAAAGGAGGGGGCAGGAGTGAAACACTGTATCTGCAGCTTCTCAGCCATCAGCATCAACTGAGCCACCAGAACGCTGGTTGCCATTTTGAGAAGGAGAGGGGGCAAGGTCCTGAAGGAATGAGACTGGGCAGTATTGACGGGAGAGAGCAAGAAGGAACAGTCCTAGAGCTTAGGGGTTGTGGCCAGGAGGCATATGCAGGGAGGTGGTGGGGTGCGGGAGTTCTTGGACACTGGGGTAGTGGTCGTGGACATTTGAAGAGCACAAAGCGCTGTTCCCACTTGGAAGACTGACTTCCTGAGCAACGCCCAGCCGTGGGCAGGCTGGGTGGAATTCCAAGTGCTTAGTGCATATTCGATGCTGATGTGCTGAAATGCATCCTGAGAGCCAGCAGTTCAATCTCAAGGACATGGCTAAATTTGGGGACACAGAGCTTGAACTCTTAGGCTGCCTTCGCAGAACGTGGTGTTCCAAGGAGCCAGATTCACGGACCGACCTATTCTCGGTGCTATGTCATCTCGGATTATTGTTTGCTAAAAGTATTTCAGGTTGTTCTTTCTCTGCTCCTGGGAATTTTCCTCACACAGGTGCACTGACCAGAACTCTGCTGAATAACTGAGAGGGACCCTCTGCAGACCCCCAAGTTCTCTCTCTGTGCAGCTCTCTTGTGTTTGGTACCTACTCTGCAAACTCTGCTGTCTCCTCAGCTGGGAGACCTCCGGGAAGGTGTTCTCTCCTGCTCTGTGACCTTCCTCTAGACTTTATGCTGGCCAATCTCTGGGCTCACTCCACCCAAATGTCGTCGAGGTCACCATTCTTCGTTGTCTGATTTGTTTGGAGAATTGTTATTTCATGTATTTTGTCCTTTTTGAAGGGGGTTGTTTCAGAGAGGAGAGCAAATCTGGTTCCTGTTCCTGTTTCTTGGCCAGAAGTGGAAATGCGTGAGTTGTTCTTAATGCTTTTTGTTCCATGCACATTTGGGGGTTTTGGTTTTAATTTACATTTCTCTGATGACTAATGATGTTGGAAATGTTTTCATGTGCTTATTGGCCATTTGTATATCTTTTCTTGGGTGAAATGGCTGTTTAAATCTTTTGCCTTAAAAAAATGAATTGCTTGTCTTTTTGAGTTGAAGAAATTCTTCATACATAGGACGTGAGTTCTTTGTTAGGTATTTTGCAAATATTTTCTCCCAGTCTGTAACTTGCTCATTGATTTTTCTTAATAATATCTTTTTTTTTGTATCAAGGACTGAACCAGGGGTGTTTTATCTCCAAGCTATAAAGCTATATATACCCTTATCCCTTTTAATTCTTTATTTTGAAACAGGGTCTCACTAAGTTGCTAAGGCTGGTCTCAAACCTGCAATTCTCCTGTCTCAGCCTCCCAAATACTGGGATTACAAGTGTGCACCAGTGTGCCTGGCTTTTTTAGTTGTTTCAAACAAGAGAATTCATTCTAATATTTTGCTGACTGGAAACAGAATCTAAATTTAGTAGATGGCACCTCAAACTCGGTTAAACCAGTTATTTATGCTTTTTCCTTTCAAGTAATTATATAACCTCAGTATAATACAATGGAGAATATTTGTTTCCTATAACTAAATTCTGTGAAGGGGAGGCTAGGGTGTGGATCAGTGGTAGAGCACTTGCCTAGCATGCGCTGGGCTCTGGGTTAGTCTCAAAACCACCCAAATAAACAAAACAGAATATCTATACCATGAAGGGAAGCCAGGAGGATTGAGAATTTAGGTGAAACTTTAGTTGATAAGCATCTGGTAAACATTTCAGGAACATTTCTAACTGGTCTATTTTTTTTTTTTTGGCAGAACTGGGGATTGAACCCAGGGGCATTCTACCTCCAAGCTACACCCCCAGCCCTATTTTTTGTTCTTTATTTTGAAACAGGGTCTCACAAAGTTGCAGAGGGCCTCACTAATTAGCTGAGGCTGGCTGCAAACCCGGATCCTCCGGTCTCAGCCTCCCAAGTACTGGGATTACAAGCGTGCGCCACCACGCCCAGCCTAACTGGTCTATTTTTTAAAAAGGATACCACAAAAATTCTGAAGTGACTCCCACAAACCACTTACATCTGTCAGCTCAAAACCTCTCAGGAAAATGACACTTCCTATTTTTAACGCTACTTCTGTTCTGTTTGTATTTCTCTTCTAGTAGTCTTCTTCCAAAACTAAAACCTCACAAACAAGCTATAGTGGGTTGAATACCCCCTCTCCCAAAGATATGTTCATCCAGAATCTCTGAATGTGGCTTTATTTGGGAAAATATTCTTTGAAGATATACCATAATCCCCCTCTATCCTATTTTAGTTACCCTCTGTCAGAAAAAGAGAGACCACACTAACATAACTTTTATTATAGCACATTTCTATAATTATTCTATTCTATTCTATTACTAGTTATTGTTGTTAATCACTTCCTGTGCCTAATTTAGAAAATAAACTTCATCATTTGTCTGTAGGGATAGGAAAAAACATAGTATATTTAGGGTTTGGAAGTATCTGGGTTTCGGGCATTCACAGGGATCTTGGGACATATTCCCCAGAGGAAGGGGAGATGACTCAAATTAGGTGAAGGATCCGCAGATGAGATCATCCTAGATATGAGATCATCCTAGATATGAGATCACCCTAGGATTCAGGGTGGGCCCTAAATCCAACAGCAGGGTATCCTTATAAGCAGAGGAGATAGGCAGACAGGAGAAAGAGCAGAAAGGCCACCTGGAGCAGGAGGTGGGGACTGAAGCAATGTGTGGACAGCTAAGGGATGCCCAGCACTGCAGTCACCCCTGAAGACAAGAGAGGGGCACAGACAGGTTCTGCCCAGAGCCCCTGAAGGAACCAAGCCTGCCCACACCTTGGTTTCATACCTCAGACTCTAGATCTGTGAGAAGATCAATTTTCATTGTTTTGAGGCAAGCAGCTTGAGTTATGTGTTATGGCATCTTTAGGAAATGAATCCGCACATTTACAAACTCTCTGCTCCAATAATTTTCTAAAGCCTGAGGTCTAGTTTCCCATGAAGCATGACCAGAGAATGGCATTAAGACAAGGGAGCGGCATGGGAACGTCTCTAGAGGTCTTGCTGACTTCAAGGGGATCAAGCACAATGCGTGTACCTAAAATGTTTGCCATGGGCGAAACCTTTCATAATTACGACTGTGACTGTCAGGCTGGCACTCACAGCACCTGTGTATTCCCAACTGTGGCAGTGTTTACATGTCTGGCATTGCCACCTGACCTCTCCTCGGCCTCCACCCAGCTTCCTCCATACACAGGCACACGGTGGCTCTGAAACTTCTTGAAGTTAATATGAACTCAGCAGAGAAGTAATTTTTATCCAACGAAGACCAATGCGAGAATGGTTTCTGGGATCTGTATAGTAGATTCTAAACTGGGACTTGATTTCTCAGGTATTGTCATGATCATTTTATAAATAAGGACAGTTTTCCCCCAGTTAAAAAGCAAAGAATTGGAGCTGGAAGAAATCTTGGAGGTGCTGGCCTGACTGTTTCATTCATTAATTAACTAATAACTTAAACAGGTTTTGTTTTGCTTTGCTTTATTTCCAGTACTGGGGATTGAACCCATGAGTGCTCTAACACTGACCTACATCCCCAGTCCTTTTTTTATTTTTTATTTTTAAGACAGGGTCTGGCTAAGTTGCCCAGGCTGTCCTTGAACTTGCGATCCTCCTGCTTCAGCTTCTGAGTAGCTAGGATTACAGGTGTGCGCCACCATGCCCATCTGGGCATCTTTCTGTATAAGTGCTGAAGTACTTCTTTAGAAAACTTACACTAGCCGGGCATGGTGGTGCATGCCTGTAATCCCAGTACTTGGGAGGCTGAGACAGGAGGATTGCAGGTTTAAGGTCAGCCTCAACAACATAGTAAGACTCTCAGCAACCTACCGACCCTGTATAAATAAATAAATAAATAAATAAATAGGGCTAGGGGTGTAGCTTGGAGGTAGAATGCCTCTGGGTTCAATCCCAGTAACACACACACACACACACACACACACACACACGACTCAAACTTGTACTAGAGTAGAAGAAGAATTGCTGAGTTGAAATCACATTTAAGTGATTATATAAATTGCGTACATATTATCAAATTGACAAAACAAGCTATGTAAATTCATGCGCTTTGGGGTATTATGAGCCTGCATCCTTTCCAACGTGCTCACCAACACTGAATGCTATTCATGTGTAACGTTTTGTCAATATAGCAGGAGAAAAGTGACTCACTCTTATTTTATGTGGCTGGGGGAGGTCAGAAGAGAAGATTAAGGGAGACTTTCAGTCTGTCCCTTTATATCTATAAGGAGGAAACTGTGTGAGTGGGACGAGGTGGGCTGAGCCCGTGTTTGGTAGATGCCGTTGCTCCAGGTATACAGTGGCTCTCCAAGCCTGCTCCTGGGGCCCTCCGTGTGGAGACTTTCTTGTAGACCTGTGCTCTTGATAGGCATTCTCCCCGTTGTTCCTGGCCTCAGTGCTCCCTTGATATAGTTCTCATAGTGAGAGAGCCTATGTCTCCCATGCCCTCCTGGGCCCGCCTCATTCAACATGAATGTATTGAATGGTATGTATGCAGCCTTTCCCCGGCGCTATTCAGGGTGCATCCCACTTGCCAGTGAAGCTGGCCTCCCTCTGCTAGACACTAGCCATGAGGCACACAGACCACCTGTACCTGCCCCACGCTGTGGGGTAGTGGGAGTTTGGGAGACACCATATGCTCTATTATGCCTCTAAGTTTTGCTCCAACTGACCGTATGTTGTACCCGTACAATATGATGACATTGGTGGGTTTCTGTGAACCTCTGGCATTTCAATATCTGTAACATTTTGAACTAATAGGAATCTAATTTAAGTATCTCTCAAGTCAATGTTTTTTCAGTAGTGAAAACACCCACCAGCTGTGCTCGCAGGTCCTGAGGGGCAGTGCAGCAATTTGCAGCTGTCTCTGTGCTCTGGCTTTAGCAGCTGGGACGGACTCCTCAGGGCCTCACAGTCTCGCAGGTCTGGGATTGGTGGAGATGGGGCCCTGAGCTGGGGCTGTCGGCAGACACATGCAACGTGGCTCTTTCATGGGGCCCAAAGATGACCCGAAGAGAGAGGCCCAGCAGAAGCTGTGTCTACTGTAGACCCAGCTTCAGAAGCCACAGAGCACCACATCTGTCAAACCCCATTGTTTGGGGGCAATTCCAAGCTCCCACCCAGATACAAGGAAGGGAACACAGACTCCACAGCTCAGTGGAAGAATGCCAGCCTGGGGGGCAGGGTAAATACATCCACGTGATTGGAAAATAATCTGCCACTCTCCCTAATTCCTATAAATTCATTTTTTTAACTTCCAAAGAAGAAGATATTGGTCAAATATTTTGAAATCATAGGGGGTAACACATTAATCTCTAACCTAGTCTCATTCTAACAAACACCAACTATATGTCCTTTATCTTTTGGGGTCACCTTGGGAGTGAATATCCTAGGAAAAGTTATTTCCCTTCACATCTGTTATGACCTTCAACATCGATGACCCTAAATCTGACCACACAGAAAAATAGGACATTCTTCTTAATGCTTTCTTGGTAATTAGGAAGATCATGGTAGTGATGTCTTTATTGTTTTATATGTTCTGAGCCCAGATGCAAAACCTGGGCACAAAATCTTAGCATCAAACAGGACACCCACGTTTCTCGCAAGGGCCCCTCATTAAATGGTTGTCAACATCATGTTCTCCCCTGAGCTTAGCTCTGGAAGGTGTTATGCACTTGGTGTGAGTTCTTTTCCCCCTTACAATTTTACATTCAGTTTCTGATCTTAGAAATTATATTCCTACTTACATTCTCTTGCTCAGACACTAGATTCTGCTTCAAATCTGGTGTTACTGACATCTCCGCCATTGAACTTAAACAGAAGAGGTAATAAGGGAATAACAAACTGCTACTTCTCAGAGCTGCGGCGCTCACTCAAAATTCTTGGCTTAAGGATTTGGTGATTCCTTCCACCTCCAACCGCCTTCACTCCACAGACAGCAGGGCAGGTCTGTATCTCTACTGTCCCATAAGTCAGCTGTGAGCTTCACCCCCCATTACACCTGAGGGCACGTCCCGTCCTATGCTGATGGTGGCCATCCTAGGAGCTTTCATGAGCTGGTGTAGCAGCTTTTGACATGACAGGATGTGTCACAGCAGGGGAGGAGATGGCGACCTGTGTGTCCCTTCCCACCCGACCATGTTCCAGTCCTTCCTTCCTTCCTTCCTTCCTTCCTTCCTTCCTTCCTTCCTTCCTTCTTTCCTTCCTTCCTTCCTTTCTTCCTTCCTTTTCTTCTTCTTCCTGAACCCAGGGGTGCTCTGCCACTGAACCACATCCCCAACCCTTTTAATCTTTTTTTAAGACAGAGTCTCACTGTCACGGGAATCACAACAATTCCGTGAAGAGTCTGGAGGAGTTCCCAGGCTTGGGGAGGCGGGGAGCTCACCTCAGGACTGGCAGGGTCCTTGGCTTCCATAGCAGAAAAGAATTTCAGCATGAGCCTGTCAGAGACAAAGACAGATGTTTATTTAGGAAAGTAGGGGGATACATGTTCAAGGGAGAACAGCCTCCCAGCCTCCCAAGTATTGGGATTACAGGCATGTACCACCACACCCGGCTAATATATATAATTATTGGGTTAAAAATAAAAATTTAGAGCTGGGTGTGGTGGCGCACACCTGTAATCCCAGTACTTGGGAGGCTGAGAAAGGAGGATCCCAGGTTTCAGACCAGCCTCAGCAACATAGCAAGGTCCCTCAGCAACTTAGTGAGACCCGGTTTCAAAAACAAAAAGTAAAATAGGTCTGGAGTTGTAGCTCAGAGGTAGAATACCACTGGGTTCAGCCTCCAGTATCAAAACAAAAAAAATTATACATACTGATGAGGCATAGTGTGGTATTTCAATACAGGTAGACGATGTGCGATGGTCAGATCAGGGTAAGTAAGCTGTTTCTCACCATGTGCAAAAATCAATTCAAAATGGAACAAAAAAGCCGGGCGTGGTGGCGTACGCTTGTATTCCCAGTAATTTGGGAGGCAGAGACTGGAGGATCCGGGTTCGCAGCCAGCCTCAGCTCTCTCTCTCTCTCTCTCTCTCTCTCTCTCTCCCTGTCTCTCTCTCTCTACTTAGTGAGGCCCTCCGCAACTTCGTGAGACCCAGTTTCAAAATAAAGTATAAAAAATAGGGCAGGGGGTGTAGCGTGGAGGTAGAACGCCCCTGGGTTCAATCCCCGGTACCGCAAAAAAAAAAAGAAAATAAAAAGGAACAAAAAGTTAAATGTAAGATCTGAAATTATGAAACTACTAGAAGAAAACATAGAACACTTCAGGATATTGGTCTGGGCAAAGAGTTTTTGACTATGACCCGAAAGCAAGGTGACAAAAGTAAAAATCAATAAATGAGATTGTAGCAAAGCAAAGAGCTTCTGCCACAGCAAACAGTCAACAGAGACAATCTACAGAACAAAAGAAAATATTTTGAAACTACTCATCCAACAAGGGATTAATACCCAGAACTCAAACAAATCAACAGCAAAACCCAAATAACCCAACTAAAAAGTGGGCAAATGATGATGCTCTGTGTATTTCTGAATGTATCACTTTGAATCTCACTATAATGCATAATTACAATGCATCAATTAAAAAAAAGTGGGCAAATGATCTAAATGATATTTCTAAAGAAAAGATATACAAATATTTAACAAGTTTATAAAAAATGTTCAACATCACTATCATCAGGAAAATGCAAATAAAAAACACAACGAGAAAGGGGAACTCTCATACACTCTGTGTGGGGATGTAAATTAGTACAGCTGCTATGGAAAACAGTATGGATGCTCCTCAAAAAACTAGAAATAGATCTACCATATGATTCAGCGATTCCACTACTGGGTATACATTCAAAGGAAAGATATCTATACTGCTCTTTTAAAATTAATGTACTCGCCGGGCGTGGTGGCGCACGCTTGTAATCCTATTACTTGGGAGGCTGAGACAGGAGGATCCAGGTTCGCGGCCAGCCTCAGCTACTTAGTGAGGTCCTTCGCAACTTAGTGAGACCCTGTTTCAAAATAAAGAATAAAAAATAGGGCTGGGGGTATAGCTTGTAGGTAGAATGCCCCTGGGTTCAATCCCCAGTTCCGGAAAAAAAATTAATGTACTCATGGTTTTTCTTTTTTCATTCTTTTACTTTCAACCTTCCTATGTCATTGTTCTTGAAGTGAATTTGTTATAAATTGCATATTGTTGGTTGTGTTTTTATTTTTATTACTTCTACTAACAGAAGTCTTAACTGGCATAGTTAGACTATTTACACTTAAGGTAATTGTTAATCTGTTATATCTACTGTCCTATATTTTGTTTTCTGTTTCTTGTTCCTCTGCTTCTCTTTTTGTATCTTTCTGTGAGTTACTAGAACATGTTTTGGGATTCAATCTTGGTTTATTTGCTTTGTTACATTTTTTTTATTTGCAAAAGGGAGGACCTTGCAGAAATGGGGCTTTTCCATCTTGGCTGACACGGGAAGTTGTTGAGTATTTTTCTTATTGTGGTAAAATGTAAATAGCGTAACTTTACCATCTAATCATTTTATAGTGCAGAAGCATATTTATGAGGCTATATAACCACCACCACTGTTGCCAGTGTTATCATCCCAAATAGAAACTATGTACACAGTAAGCAGTAAGACCCATAGCCTCCTCCCTCCAGCCCCTAGTAACCTTCATTTTATTTTCTGTTTCTATGAATTTATCTAAGTACCTCATACAGGGGAATTATACAATATGTGTCCTGTTGTGTCTGACTTATTCCACTTAGCATAATATTTTCAAGTTTCATCCTTCTTGAAACATATATCAGAATTTTATTGCTTTTTAATGGTTGATGACCACACTGTGTTGATCTATTCATCTGTTGATGAGAACTTGGACTGTACAAGCTGTCTCTTCTCTTGGATATATATATAGGAGTGGAATTTCTGGATCATCTTTAGTAACTTTTTTCAAAATGAGGAGTTTCCAGAATATTCTAGGACAGGAAGGAGATGGATTTTCCCAGAACTGACAGAGGACAGGTGAGGGTGATGATTTATGATGCTTTAGAACACAGTACCACCTCAAGGAGTTACTCAAAGTCCTGCGGTGACTATTATTATCAACTCCTAAGCCTTTCTGTACTGGGGGTGGTGAGTGCAGGGGTTGGAGTTTTCAGGTTCCAAAGGCTTTTCTCTGTGCAGGATATGCTATTTGGGTGAATTAGGGTCAGAGATGAGAGGAGGAAAGGGTTTCCAGCAAACCTCTTTATGCCAAGGTTTGGAGCAGTCCCATTGGAGTTTATGGAATCAGGAATCATAAAGAATTAAGATTCATTGACACAAAGCCCTGGTTTCTTTTTTTTTTTCTGTGATTAGAGTTGTCACTAACTAGACATGGAAATTTAGGAAAATGACTTATCCATCTTAGGGTCTCAGTTTCCTGTAGTATAGGCTATTGGAGGTAGGGTGGGACTGGGAGGTGTGGTCTGCTTGGAATGGATAGTATAAGGTCCCTTTTAGTTCTAGACATTTATAATTTAATAGTCTTACAGATTGCTTTTTAAATTTTTTCTTTTGCAATACTGGGGATTAAACCCAGGGCCTCACCCATGCTAGACAAGCATTCTACCACTGATCTATTTTTTTAAGTTTTTTTTTCTTTTTAATTTTGAGACAGTGTCTCACTAAATTGCCCTATCTGGCCTTGAACTTTCCATCCTCCTGCCTCCACCTCCCAAATCACGGGATTACAGGTGTGTCCCACCACACCCGCAGGATTGATTGCTTTCTTTTTAAAGGTCAAATTCTGGTTTTTATAAAACCTTGATCCTTTTGGGTCCAGCCTGTATTGATTTATGGGGATGAGCTAATTCTAAATGACTCAAAGTAGAATCCATTGTTTGTACCCTGCCACACCTTTACTTAGCTAAAATTATGGAATATGAATTAATCTAATATCACAAATGTTTACTCAGGTATAAACTGTACTGCACGGCAGAGTTATTGCATATCATTGCGCCTTGGATCCTGCTGTATTTTATAACACTCAGGATGATAATGGTTCTTTTTAAACTCATTCTTAGTTGCTTCTGTACATCTGCCTGTCTTTTATAAGTCTCTGGCTTTTCCAACCTCTGGCTCTTCCTCCAGTTTTGACTGTCTTTCTTGTTGAAATTAAGCATTTGGAAATTAGCTCTCATTTTCCTTTCATAAGCTGACACAGCTGTCCCTCTCAGTTGTCCTTAAAACACACAGTATATTAATTGATTAAAAATTATGTTTTTGATTAAAAATTATGTCCATCTAAAGAAGAAATCTTTAGATGGACAAAGAAGGTGACCTAACTGAGGGAGTTGGGAGGGGGGTGGAGGGAAACACACTATAGCACATGATGTACATACACAAACTTATAAGACTCAATCACTATACGGAGCATGAAAGGAAGGGAAGGGGGAGGGAATAGGGTGGGATTGGAGGGAGGGCTAAATGAGCAATGTGTGCATGTATGATGTTGATACC
>PVJS01026345.1:0-27074 GCA_004027185.1 Glis glis | reverse complement strand
GGGCGTGGTGGCGCACGCTTGTAATCCCAGTACTTTGGGAGGTGGAGACCGGAGGATCCGGGTTCGCGGCCAGCCTCAGCGCTCATGCGCGTGCGATCAATCTCTCTCTCTCCTCTCTCCTCTCTCTCTCTCTCTCTCTCTCTCTCTCTCTACCTAGCGAGGCCCTCCGCAACTTCGTGAGACCCGGTTTCAAAAATAAAGCATAGAAAAAATAGGGCCGGGGGCGTGGCGCGGAGGTAGAACGCCCCTGCGTTCAATCCCCGGTACCGCAAAAAAAAAAAAAAAAAAAAGAGAAGGGGAAAAGCATTCCAAATTTGAAAGCCATTGGTAGAAAATGAGGTTCTTTCTGTCTTTTGTGCTTCTGTGAGCTATTTCTCTTTCCAGAATTCCTGGGTCCCCCAAGAGAATTCTGAGGGTACTGGAGATTTGCTAGGAGACCAAAACCATTGAGAATCTAGATGAGGATTTGTATAGATTTTACACCCCCCCAAAAAAAAAGAGCTAAGGAAGACTCCTTTACTGCAGCAAGTAAACTAATCTGGTTGGAAATCAAGAGAATGGCTAATGTCTCTTTCATGAAATGCGCAAAATGAATTTAGCAATTTAACTAAATACCAATATATGCATTGTGTAATCCAGTCAGAATTAAGAAGACAAAAGGTATGCTTGCTTTGGAATGATTTTAGGTACTGTACAACCTTGAATCACTTGAGCATGTAATAACTAATAAATAATGCAGATCCAATGTTATGATTAAAATGACTGTAGCTGAGAGCACTAATTTTCCTGTCTTGAAACTGTATAAGAACTCATGTGATTAAGTTCACAGTTTATTGTTTGTCTGTTCAGTATTTTAGAAATATACCAGCACTACTAATTAACTAATGTCTTTTATTTATTATATTATGATAAAGTAAAATTTTCTCTTGCGTTAAGTCTAAACTGAGAGAGTAATTACTGGGATGAGAACAAGCAGCTTTGACTTTGACAGGCGGTTTGTACAGGAAAGTACGACATTGTTTACAGCTTTTTCAGAACAGGTGTGCAACCAGGGTAGAGAGAGTGTTGAAATTTAATACCAAATACAGTAAAAACAAATGTAAATAAAAGAAAATACATCATCAATAAAAACTCTTACCGTGCGTGACCGTATTCTATTTGGTGATCCTCAATCTCTAAAGGACAGGCTCAGTCAAACGAGAAATCCCAAATAAAGTTTATGGCAGAAGTGATGAGGCACAGATTAATGCCTGCCATGGACTCAAAAGTTCTTTTCTGAAACTGAAAATGCTCTCTCACCAGCCTGGGGCTCTAGAACAGTGAGTCGTTACCTCAAAAAAAATCTTTAAGTCTGCCATGCTTAAGGAAGCAGGAGGCCAACCAGGCACAGCAGCCATCACAGTAGCGAGAGCTGGTCACTTAGAGGAGCAGGGCTGGTACACGTTGAGTTCTCTGCTGGAGTTCACCAAAGGACTACTGGACCATGAGTGAAATTATTCTGAGAAATTCAGCAATAATACTGAACATAAAATATCTTCACTAACATGTCCCAAATCAGAATTATAGCTAAGTAGAGAAAGAAAGAAGAATGTGACAATGGGTGAGAGTAGGTGTGCCTCTAACATCATCAAGAATGAATAATCCAAAATTGCAATTCCCATATAAGTGAGAATGAGTTGCTAACAGAAAACAAGTCAAATAATGACTTCTGATTGATCAAATTCATGAAGGTAGCTAAGGGTGAAGTTGGTCTTGGTGATTATTTCCACCTGTTGTCCTAAAGGCAAGGACCCCCCCTCTGCACAGGGGAACAGTGTGCCCTGGTTCAGATACATTGCTAAAAAAATGTGTAAAGCTTATGTAAAGGCAAAATTACTTAAAATTAGCACATCAACAGCCCATCTCCATTTTCTGTGAACCTCTCGCCCTTTGCATGAGTTACCCCACTCATTTGAAAGATTATTAGATTGAACCATGTGAAATTGCCAATGTCTGACCCTTTGCTTACATAAATAGTAATTTCATATGGTTCCACCAGACAGTGGTAGGAACTAGAGACAATGGAGTTTGGGCTACAACTTTAGGTATTATTTCAAATGGAGTTAGAAGTACTTAACAAAGTTCTAGGTAAAAAAAAAAAAATAACCCATAAAAGTAATTGGTTAAGTTTATTTAGAAGTTACCCCCACTTAGAATCAATCCTAGACAGCTATATCATATTAAACAAAGAATTTTAAATTACCATATTCTAGTAAATTCCAGTAACCACCCTTACCACCCTTATCTTTTATTATAATAAAAAATTGATGTGGAAATTTGTAATAAATATGTTATCTGCTGGAAGATGAAAATGTTTGTTTCACATAGAAGTTCTCATAATTTGTATTTGTTGAGTGGGGATTTATTCTACTTATAAATCATTTTAAAGTAAGGATATAAACAGAAAAAATCATCTCTATTGCTGATGACTGAACATTGAAATAGTGTCAAGGAAGAAACGAAATTGATATCATGAATTTAACCCCTAAATATGTATTACTCTGAGTCACTCTTCCACAAATGAATGAATTCATGTGAGTCACCCTGCAGTACACATCTCTTTTTGACTCCTTGAAATTAACTAATTTCTTTTTCTCCAAAACAACGTGGACTAACATAGCACATAGTAGGTACACAACAGATGCAATGATATAACAATCAATGAAGCATCACAAATTATCCCCAGTGGGACCTGTATGATTCCTTGATAACTTACAAGCTTTTAAATATACAAGGGAATTAAATACTTGCTTACAGGTAAACATTAGGAGGTAAAGAAGATGGAAATATTGCACTAAGAAACCTAAGGTTTCCAAAAGTTTGAAAAAAAGTATTTCGCAATGAGTCATGCTGTATTATTTTGGCCTACATAATTGAACAAGAGCTTTTTCTAGTTGACAAAAGTAAAGGATACGACACACACTCATCATATCAAGAAAATAAGAAGTAAGAGAGAAAAAAAGGCGCTAGACGCGTAGGAGTGTTGAGCACAAGAGAAAATTTTCAGGAGAAAGGTTTATGGAATGCTAAATTAAAACAGGATACTGGATTTTCTTCCTAATTACCAAGCATGAGTATGACTTGCTGAAGCAAGGGAGACTCCTGTTTCCTGGAGTCTACCTAAATAATACCAGGATCAGAAGAAATGGCTTAATTTCTTAAGATCCTCAAAGGAAATTTCCATACTTTCATTTGGTACCATTTCTCAGTGTAGGAAAACCTTTTATAAAATAAATAAATAAATAATCTTCAAATCCTTAAACAAGACTATTGCTTGGAGAAAGGGAGGGAATGAGGGTTGTTTTAACCTCACTAACCACAAAGGAGGGAGGTTGGAAGCCATGGACAGTGGAGAGACTTAGTCTAGGGCACATGGAGAGATTCCACGTTGCCTCCTCATTTCAGACTTAGCCAAACGTCTTTCTATTTGTGTCCAGCACCAGACTGCACCATGGTAGATCAGAAGCGAAGTTGAAGTTCTTGGTCCTGGATAGGACACAATTGAGAACAATCATGTCTTATATTTGAGCTCGGTCAGAGCTGAGGCTAATTAGGGAAGCCCACCAGCATGAATCATTTCACATTTTATTAACAGCTTGCCAGCAAAGACATTTGAAAGTGAAATTTCACTCACACTGACATGAAGCCAGAATATATATATATGATATATGTGTATTATATATTGTATACATCATATATATATATATATATATATATATATACCGTAAAATAAGATGGAACGACAATTCTATGGAGAAAACAAAAATACCATTCAAGAGAGAGAGACTCTGAACCAAACTATAGTATTTTTTGAAGTCTGGAGTGTCCCTGTTTGACAATTGTGTGTTTACAATAAGCCCAAACATAATTGCTCTGATGGGCTGTCAGAGAAAAGATTAATTTGGCAAAGATTAGTATTGACTTGCTGTTTATTAAGGCTTTTAAACAGCTGTATCTGGCAGCGTGCCTGTAAGTGGCTGTCATATCTGAAAATCAGCCTCACACCCTGGTGCTCGCCAGCTGTTACTAAACAATCTTCCACCACTTTGAATGTCTTTCTCCAGGCCAAACAGCGAGAGCAAACTATTGGCAAAGGAGACTTTTTCTCCTCCTGTCACTTTTTTGAGGGAGGTGGGGGTGGCGAGCTTCTCAGAGCTGAAATGTCAGCTCCTGGCTGATGGCTTAGCTGAGTAGAGGTGCCCCTGAAGCCAGGAGGTGGTTTAGGTGCAAGGTGAATACATTCCCCACACAGAGAGAGCAGTAGTGCTGTTCACTGTTCATCACCTCACACAGACATAAAAAAATAAAATAAACCTCACAGCTTGCAACTGTTGTAGGCAAAAGGTTTTAAAGACTGAAAGTGGTGATCAACAGTTGAGAGCCATTGGAATTCCGAAATGAATGCCTTGCTTTGCCAGACGTGGCATACACCCTGTCTACCGTATCTCTGGAAACAAACCCCATGGTGGGATGTGAGGGACTGTTCAGGAGTGGCCATTAGTCTTAGCATGGGCTGGGCTCTCCCTCTGGAACTCTGAAAGACAGCAAGCCAGTTGGCAAAACTTGCACCTCATTTTGAGTCATTCTGTAGAATGAAATGAGTTGGGTGTTTGGAAGTCTATAAAAGAATGGGTAGGTTGACTTTTGTCTTGAAGTAAGACTCAGTGGTTTCAAGTCCAAGTATCCTCATGAAGGCGATGGAAAGACAACAAAGAGCTCGGGTTGTGAGAGTCAAATGAGATTTTCCAATCTGACCGATGGGGGCAGAGGGGTAATCTCAACCTTTTTCACATCACGCTGGAAGAAGCTGTCAGAGTAAATGGCAAAAAGACATTGTCATTCTCTAGCCTTTCCTCTGCTGGCCTTCCCATTCCGCCTGGGTATGTGGGGAGAGCTAAACTTTCTAGAAGGACATTTCAAACAGACACTGCCCAAAGTTTAACCTCCATATAATTCTGTCTTGAAGCGTTTGCTATTGCTGCATTTGGATAGTTGGCATTTCAATCAGGATCAAATTCAGCCAGACTCTAAGGTATAGACAAATGAGCCATATTGCGTGGCCTTGAGTGTGTGTCTATCTGCCATGGACATCGGAGAGCTCTATTTCCTTTGCACATACTATGATGGAGCGTGGTAATTGGATGAGAAGTAATACTAATGCAGCACTTACAATGAGAGAAATGAAGTGACTAGACATAAAAAAAAATCAAGCTGTATGTTGTCCTGAGCCCTTGAGCCTGGCTCTGCTAAAGCCCAGGACATGGACAACAGAAAATCTAGAAGGCAGAATTCGCCTAAAAGTCAATCTGTAACCATAACTCACAGAGTGTTCTAAGTTCCAAAATAGCTCTAGGTTTACGGGCACTCTAGCCTTTTTCTAGGGCAAGAGCCATCTCCACAGGGCTCTCTACAGCCCACTCAGAAATTAGGCCAAGTGCTGGACTGTGTAGAAACGCACCCTCTTACTTGGTCCAAAGAAAGCTTAGAGCTTTCACGAACGAAACAGTTGCATTGCTGGACTGAAAGCACCCTGTTGCTAATCTAATTAAAAGAATATAGCAGAAATCTTATATATATAATGGTTTTTAATAAAAATCAAAGAAGGGCCAGGGTGGGGGCAGGGGAAATCACTTACACGTATTCTTATCATGCTTTGCAGGATAGCATTTGGCAAACATTTTCTTCTTAGCTTTCTTGTAGGTTTGGTTGCCTCCCCTCATTGGCCCATAATTCTTGGATTCTTCAGATGAGTTAACTGAGTACAGAAGGTGAAGGAATATACAAATTCCGAGATGGAGTCTGATGAAGCCAATGAACTAAGAGAGGGTCCCACTCTGGTTATAAAAAAAAAAAAAGGAAGCCATCCCCACTTGGGGTCCATCATAGCAGAAACCTAACATTCTTGATATAATGTTCAAACATGTAGAAATGGCCCCAAATAAAAGCAGCCTGTGCTTTTAGCCTGCTAGATTTATCTTTGAGAGGACTACCTAACTTCCAAGCCTGAAGAAAATCCTCAGAATTCATCTCTCCATAAATTGTAACCAATGTGTATTTTGCTTTCTTTTTTTAAATCAAGATAGCCCCCATTGAAACCTCAATCTGATCTTGGTAAGAGTTTCATACAAGAAGAAAGGAAGAACAGCATGTCTAAATGAAACTGCAATTTCTGGGTAATATTACAAAATCCACACATCTACCAAGCTGTCATAGCTGTTGAGCTGGGTCATTCTTAACACCTGGTTTCATGATGTGGTTTCAGTAGACCAACATAACAAAAGCAACAAGTTCATGAGAGTTGTTTAGGTTGTGCTTCCCCCCCCTTCTTTTCTTTCTCTTCTCTTCTCTCTCTCCTTTCTTTTCTTTCTTCTTTTCTAGCAGGAGAGATTCTGCTACTTTATATGACCTCGCAGTTTCCTGACATAATCCCACTCTTGCATTTTCAGAACATTCCCCCTCGGTGCATTGGCAGTTGGAGAATCCAGATTGCAGGCAGCCTAGAGTTGGCCTCCAGCTCCCCTTTGCTGATCACTTTGTTAATTCCCAGATAAATGGAGAGAGAGAGAGAGAGAGAGAGAGAGAGAGAGAGAGAGGAGAGAGGAGAGAGACTATTTTCTCTCCTCTCTCTCTCTCTCTCCCTTCTAATGTAGAGCCATCAGAAGTCTCCAAGGACTTTTCTATGTAACTTCCCATTTCACACCACAGATGGTTTAGATAAAAACTATTAGTTTTATTTATTCAAACAGCTTCATTTTGCCAAAATGAGCCTATTTTTAGCATTTTGCCTAAAGGTTTGTTTGCACATTTTTGTAGATGTGAAGGGGTTTTTCTGATGTCTCAGGCTTTAATCATCTTCATTCCTGCCACCGACAAGCTTTTGGACCGGAGCAGAGCTGATGAGTCTTCTAAGAGGGGATGTACTTTTAAAAACATAGCACTAGAATTGCTTTACAAATTTGATTCATGTATATTTTCATACAACCTTTGAGTGTTTGTATTTTTTCCATGAGGTTAGTTTTGATCATTTCAATTGCAGCCTAAGCACTGTGTATGTCCTGTCAAACATGATGATACCAGCTCTTTATCTTTGTTTTATCTTGATGTCGTTACTTTGGAGAATATTTCCATTTGGAAAACATGCCATACGGGGAAACAAGATCTTCAGAGAAGACATGTTCAAAGAGAGAAACTTCAAATAAACAAGGCAAAACTCTACCCACTATTGGTGGTTGTGCAGAACTGATGTACCATGCTTGCCTAGTGTTAGCTTAGGTTCTGTTCCTGTGTTCACACAAGAAGGAAGAAAAATCTCCCATTTAAAGATGAAAATGGCAGATAGAAAAATGTAATAATTGACTCTAGTTGAACATTCAGTAAGAACCATACAGTTTTGCGCCGGGCGTGGTGGCACACGCTTGTAATCCCAGTACTTTGGGAGGCAGAGACCGGAGGATCCGGGTTCGCAGCCAGCCTCAGCTCGCTCTCTCTCTGTCTCTCCCTCTCTCTCTCTCTCTACTTAGTGAGGCCCTCCACAACTTCGCGAGACCCGGTTTCAAAATAAAGTATAAAAAAAAGGGCCGGGGGTGTAGCGTGGAGGTAGAACGCCCCTGCGTTCAATCCCTGGTACGGCAAAAAAAAAAAAAAGAACCATACAGTTTTGTGAAACTTGACTGATTTCTTAAAACAGAAATTATGTCAACTATCCAACTTGACTTCTAACTCAATTTCCCCTTCCCCCATCTCCCTTCCTTATATGGGAATATGTCTGACTTTATTTTCCCCAGAGAAATCACGTGTACCTGTGGGCTCAGTGCTGAGGGAGATGAAAAGATTCACAAATCCCCCTCATGATTTCCTCTTCATCAAGATCCCTCACTCCCTCGGACACTTAAAGGTACCAAGTATTGATGTTATCTAGGGTCAACCTACATAGAGCATGTCAGATCCAAGCCTGATGCTTCTGACCACTAGGTTCAAAATTAGTCCTTTACTTATTTCTTTTTTTTTTTTTTTTTTTTTTTGCGGTACCAGGGATTGAACGCAGGGGTGTTCTACCTCCATGCTACGCCCCTGGCCCTATTTTTTATGCTTTATTTTGAGACCGGGTCTCATGAAGTTGTGGAGGGCCTCACAAGGAGAGAGAGAGAGAGAGAGAGAGAGAGAGACAGGGAGAGAGAGAGTGAGAGCCGAGGCTGGCCGCGAACCCGGATCCTCCGGTCTCCGCCTCCCAAACTACCGGGATTACAAGCGTGCGCCACCACGCCCGGCTTATTTCTTTAACCCATCTAGATATAACCATCCATCCCCAATGTAATGGACACGAGGCCACTTTCACTGGCTATCCACAGTTGAATCCCATATTCCTGCATGGATGAAAGGAGCAGAGAGGAATTATAAACTAACACTGAATTTCTCAGACTTCAGTGTATCAAAAGTAGATTCCCATGCTCCATTCTCAGCTAATCCAATAGTTAGTCTGCAATGATACCCTAGCATCTGCTTTTTTTATTGCTACCCCAGGAAATTCCTATGTTGGTGTCCACAGTCTAAGTAGATAAGAGAAGGTCGAGTCGATCTTGCCATAGACTTTGAAGATTCAGAGAATCTCTGTTGCCAATGTTCAGGGTTAATGCCAACTTGAAGAATTAGCTTCTGTTAATGAAAACACACCCAGCTATTGCATCTCTAGATTCTTCTATTAAAGCTCTTAGACAGTCTGCTTGTTTTACACAAGAACTCTAGCGATGGATGGCTAGAACTGCAATGATGGTCGGTAGTGCCATTCTTCTCACCATCCTCAATGAGTAGGTATTCATCCCTGTCCTGCTGTTTCCTCTAGTATTCTAAGATGGAAGGAGGTACAAAGAGGGAGAACGAAAAGGAGCAGTGTCTATCAGGAAATCACAGACTTCTCAGAAATCCCCAACAGACTTCCGCTTACATCTCACGGGTCTCACGTGACCATTCTTCACTCTCCTGCTCCTTCAATAAAACCAGTGTTCTATTGGCAAGGGAGACAGGAGAACAAATATTTGCAATGAAATAATCAGTGTCCACCACGCCAACTTCCATTCACTCACGGAGGCCTTTCTTACTGCATTCCTATCACTTTGTTCTTCAAAAGTGTCCACAGTGATCCCAGATTGCCAGTTTCCTGTAACTTGCATTTTCTACTCCGTTTCCTTGAGTTCTCTGCTGCTTTTGACAATACTGAAACCCTCCCCAAAATATGCCACTTCAGTCTTACTTCTCCAAATATTTTAGGTGGTTGTTGTTGGTGGTGGTTTTGTTTGTATTATTTTATTGTTTGTTTGCTTTTTCTGGTGTTGTTTTGTCTATTTTTAAGGATACTGTCACACATGTGTTCAAGGAAAAATAAGAAGAATGTCCACTATAGCAATGGGTGTGATGGCTGAGACTGGAAACAACCTAAATGTTCATTAGCAGGAAAACAGATAAATTGTAGAATATTCATATGATGAAATGGTATATAACTGTTAATAAAAGGCATATGGCTACATGCATCAATGTTGAGTGGAAAAAGCAAGTTAAATGCTATATACATAATTACATAATTATGTAAAGTTAAAAATATTTAATCTAATAATATATACTAACTACAGCTATATATAAATGTAAAAGAAGTATAAAAACAGGTATGAGAAAGATAAGATCTGAGTTGCTGAGGAAGGTAAGGAGCAGGAACAGAAAGCTTTGCACAGCAACAACAGCTATATCTATAATGTTTTATTTCCTTAAAAAGTTGCCTCCAAAAAAGTATGGACTAATGTTAAAATTCAATAAGTCTGTGTGGTGAGAACATTAGTCTTTATTATTAGCCATTGTTGTCTGTATATTTTAAATATTCCAAAACTTGAATTTTCTCAATTGTAATCCCAAATAACCTAAGGGCATTTAAGCCCAGGAACATTATATTTGAAATAGTGTCAATTTTCAGATTAAATGCTTACTTAGTTCTCCTCCAATCCGTACCTCCACTACCATTCCCACACAGTTTCAAGACAATCTTTTATACCCACAAAACATTATACATGTAATTTTTGTAGATACCATGGGAAGGAGCTAAGTTACTCATCTGGGTCAGTGCAATGGGGAAAGAGTGACAATTTGCATAGAGTGACAAGATAATTTTTAAAACTACCCAAATTCAGCAGAGGTTGAGACCTAAATATAGGGAACCCAAGAGGCCTAAGGATCATTCTTTCCCCCACTGCCCAAGAATTCACAAGAGGCATGGAAAGAGTTTTGGATTTCCCTAAGATATGGAATGGGAGCTTTAAGCAGATCTTACCAGGTCTTCGTGAACAAGCAAAACTTCAGAAGACATAAACATGTGCTATTGCTATCACCGTAATTCATAAGAAAGAAATGTCTCCCAGATTTTTGGACAAATACCCAATAGTGGATTTGATAATTGGAGATTCCTTCTTTTTTCTTCTGTTTATTCTGGGACCATCCTACATTTTTCCTCTTCTATATTATGTCTGGGCTGACGGAGAAAATGATGAAAAATTTCCCAGATTATTGTTTTTCTGTCACAAGGAATGTTCTGTTCTGACTTCAGCAGTCCTTGCTATGTACTTCACAGAATCCTACATGGGATAAAGGCTTATCAACACAATAATATAATGGAAGAACACCAAACCGAAACCTACATCAAAAGTTGGGGCAGCCTCTGACAACCAGTTCTGAATTTTTTAAACCATAATTTATTGGACATAATATTCTTTTTTCTATATACTGGCTCCAAAGCCAGGCATTTGGGGAAAGATAACTTGAAGCAGCCATATTAAGAGAGGTGAATGGAAATGTAAAGGCAAATCTTTGTTACCAATATTGAGGTTTGGATGTGGTTTGTCCCCCAAGGGTTCATGTGTTGGAAGCATGACCCCCAGTGTGGCAGTGTTGGTGGGTGGTGTGGAACCTTTAAGAGGTGGGGCCTGGAAGGAGGTCCTTAGGTCTCTGGGTGCTTCTCTCAGAATGGATCAAGTAGTTCTCAAAGGACCCTGTAATTCTTGTGATGGAGTTGTTACTACAGAGCAGTTCTCCATGAATCTTGCTCTGCTTCATGTCTTGGAATGTTATCTTCCCCTCTCACAAGTGTTCCACCATTGTGATACCATTCTTAACAAGGTCCTTGTCAGAGCTGGCACTGTGTGCTTCAACCTCCAAAACTGTGAGCCAAATGTACCTCTTTTCTTTATAAGTACTCATCCTCAGGTATTTTATTACGGTACTGAAAAACAGACGAATACACCAACTTATGTACCCTATAGGCATATTCGCTCCCTCCTGAGGCTTTTCCAAAACCCAAGGTTGGGATGAGAAGATGAAGTGGGTGTAAAGGAAATGAAATACATGGACCTTATCAAGCTGAAGTTATCCAGGAAGTCACATCAGAATGACACAGACCCACACATTCTGGGTGCCTGTGAGGATAGGAAGGGGAAAATAGAAGGAAAAAAAGTCCTGAATATACCACCGAAAACAGATAATTGCTAAAACTTGGATGGGGAAATGGTAGTAACTGAAATATTTTAGATTTTTTTCAGTCCTGAGTAATTCAGATTACAAGTCTCCTGTGAGAAACTGTATCTATGACTCTATCTATGCCAAGCATGACCTGAGACTTCTCTCCTAAAACTACCACGTAAGTAATTCAGGGGAAGAATAGCAACAGGTCATTGATTCTGTTAGTTAGTTGTTAGTTAGTTAGTTAGTTAGTTAGCTAGTTAGTTAGTTTGTTTGTTTTTGCCCTTGCCAATGCTTTTACTTCTTCAGTGAGTCATTTATTTAATTGGGAATCCTATCTGAAGCAGCTGCAGCTGTATAGGAAAATGTTACTTGCAAACCAAAATGATACTGATTGCTTTTATAGAAGAGTAGCAATTTCTCTTTGTCTGAACCTCAGCCAGGAGAGTTACTGACTGGTATATTGGGAGGGGTTTCCTGACCTTTGGATCTTGTTTTTGGTATATTTGCTTGTTTTTCAATAAGAGATTTCTAATTCTCTAATTTAGCTGTGTATTTTAATAATAATGACAGCTCAAGAGACTTTGTTTTCCCACATGTGAGACCCTAGTTTTTCCTTCTCTCCTCCTCCTCTTCCTCTTCCTTCTCATCATCCTCCTCCTTCTTCTCTTTCTCTCCCCCCTCTTTCTTTCTCTCTCAATCCCAGGAGGTAAAAAAAATAT
The DNA here is from genome assembly GCA_004027185.1 of Glis glis. Classification (NCBI taxonomy): domain Eukaryota; kingdom Metazoa; phylum Chordata; class Mammalia; order Rodentia; family Gliridae; genus Glis; species Glis glis. The sequence continues at coordinate 14,820 of PVJS01026345.1, read as the reverse complement.
CCCTTAGAAAATCAAATCTCTTTTTCTTCAACCATGTGATGAAAAAACTACTGAATGACATAATTTTAAGGTTGTTTTTGAAAATCAATGGCACTTTCAGACTACTCGAACTATTCTAAACTAAATTTTTCCAAATTAAATTCTAACCAGAAAGCTTCTTTGTTTATACTGTTAGCAGGGGATGAGGGCAATGCCCATTTTTTAAGAAAAATAGATATTAATGCTTACTGCAAATGTGAGGCTGATGTCTTTAAGGCGAAGTCCAAAAGAGGGTGTCCTAATTTCTACTGTGAAGAGACTTCTGAATGTTGAGCCAATCAATTAGTTGCTTTGAAGTCTAAGTCATATTCGCCATATTCAACTAATATGGTACTTATTTTTTTTCTAAAGACCTACCCCTTAACTTTCAAACCAGAGAGGTTCAATGATGCTTAGCTTGTTTGTGGGGGGGGGGGATTTTCAAGATGCTGATGGCTTCCGGTATTGTGATCCGTCCTTCCTGGGCAGCTGGTGCAGATGCTGATGTTAATGCACTTCTCACTGTTCACACCCTCTCCAAACACCAGCTTCACACCTAGTGCCGCCATCAGAAGGTGCCAACAACCCCGTACTGAAAAGTGACATGAGTGCTTCTTACAGGAGCTGGATTCACACTGCCATATCCCTGGAAAAGACCAAGTGTCTCTTTGGGCCTAGGGTTGAAGATGATGTCCAGACTAAACGGCTAATCTGCTCAGCAGAAAGTGTAGCTATTATAGAAAGTGAAGCAGGCCCAAGTGCCTTGAGTCTAAAAACGAAAGCGAGAGGACCTCTTAACCTAATACAAAAACTTGCTTTTCTCTGCCTTACCACAGTCAGTGTTCTTTGGGGGCCAGATGTTTGGTAAAATGTAGTCAGGGCCGGTCTGGTTTCTCCAGGCCAGTGTGTGGAGAAAACTAGATGACAGCGTCCAGAACTGTGGCAGAGGCAGTGACACTGCTTGGTGGAGAAGGGACTATTCCAGATGGCACAGGAAAAGGTAGGACTTTCTAAGACTATTTGCCAGACATTAGAAAAAACCAGGAGATGGTTTATCCTGGCTCCCAGTTCTGAAGACTCCAGTCCATGGTCAAGGGTTCCCAATGCTTTGGCCTCTGGAAAGGCAGCACATCGCCGCCAAGTGTGTGGTGGAGCAAAACTGCTCACACTGCAAGCGAGGGAGTCAAGAAGAAGGGGCTGGGCTCCCACCATACTCTTGACAGCAACACCCTGTAACCTAAGAACTTCCCATGAAGTCCCACATCTTAAAAGTTCCACCACCCCCTGTTAGCGACACCCTGGGAAGCAAGCCTTTAACACATGGGCCTTTGGGGTACACTTATCCACAGCATGGGAAACAGCTGCACAAGGTTTTGCATGCAGTAAGAGCAAAGCCACATAAGTGTGTAGTGGTTGTGTGGCATCTCACCCAGCTGACTCCCTTCAGCTCAGAGGCACTCATTCCCCTATACTGCCAATGCCAGTGACCAGCCTCTCTGCAGAGCTCCTCCCCAGAAATTCTCTCCAAACAAGGAAGCCACCTTCCCCAGGCCACGCCCTATCCTCATGGGTAGCACCCGCAGTCGGCACCTGTGGTGGGAATAAGGCTCAGGCTCCTCGCCTCTCCAGGGTCATCCCAGCTGAGTTCTCCTGCCGCCTTCCCCTTGGTGACCATGTGGGGACACTGTCCTGTCCTTTCCTCCTTCCCTCGTCTCCCATCAGGGGCCATCCCTGGAGAGCTGTCTAACATATTTTCACACATGTCTCCACTCCAGAGCCTGTTTCCTAGGAAACCCAACCTAAGACAATACACTGTTCCTCTTCTTGGTTTCTTGGAGAAAAGAGGAAGTACTAATAAATAAAACATGTTAAACATGTCCCGTGTCCAGAGATGAGCAAGGCAGGTCTCTCTCAGGAGGGAGCTGGTGACTGACACTCAGCAATCATCCTTCAGCCATGCAAGACTCCAGGAAGAAACAGCCACAAGCAGCCTGCAGCAAGTGGGCTTTCCCTGCCTGACAAACAGGCAATCATGTAACTTAATTTAATAAAGACTTCTTAAAAACTTCTTTCATATGCATAAAGCCATATTGTTTTTTAACTTTGCAAATATGTGACTTTGCAAATATCTCTGGTGGAAATATTTTTAAAACCCCTATTCCCTTTTTATCCTTTACCTGTTCATTTGCAGAAACCTACCTGAACTGCAGAGTTGCAAGGAAGAAAGGCCTCTCTATAGAGATCTGACATAAGCATAAGAAAATCCCTTGGGTTTTGCAGAACATCAGAGAATTAGTGCTGTGTTCCTGGACTCTAGTTCCTGGTGCATTTTTCTTTTTTTCTACTGAAGAGTTTGCTCCTAGCTCAATTCTTTGGCTGTGCACGGCCAGGGAAATACCTCCCATATTTGACCTTTCATCTTTCTGTATAAAGAATCTTACTGGAGGGTTTCCCTCGGGCTGCTGGTTGGACAAAAGTTTCATGGTCTGACAATATGAATTCACTAAAGCTGATCAGTCAGAAAGGTAGTCCTCCGGACAAGTCAAAAAATACCCTTCAAGATGTGGTTTCTTATTATCTACAAAGGCCTCTGAGCTCAAGGGCAAAAGACACTATAGAATAATAGATACCAAGTCCCCTTTTGAAATTACTATATGCACATAAATCCTTCCTTTTAAATTATGAACCATAGTACATTAGTAGTGAAATTGAAACTAGGTGAATGAAATTCAAGGAACCAGAAATTATTACTTAGGATTTGCTACACGGGATCCTGGCCTATTTTCAAGACCTAAAGGGAATATGAAAAAGCACTAAACAGGTGAGACATGAGCAGGTGCCCCCAGGATCTTGTCTCTGCAGATATAAAACCCACCTTCTCACACTCACAGGCCAGTGCCATAGAACTCTTCAACAAGCTACCACTCCCTGGCTATCAGGGTGGCTCGAGATGTCTAGCCTCTCTCCAAGAGTGGTATAGAAATTACACTCATTTTCTCCTGTAATATTTAATCTTTATGTTTGAGTAATGGCATGAATACAAACAAACCTTCAAGAAAAGCAAAATGAAAACCTCTCTCTTGTGTGGTGCAGCATATCCCCAAATCCATATATTCGGTGTACCTAATAGAATCTGGCATGAAACTTAGGAACACATTCAGGAACAGTTCTTGAACATGAAATAACAGAGAAACCCAAAATGTCAGAAATGGAAACATCAAAGTGACCACCCACAGCTAGCCCCCACTCTGTGCCTGGCCTCTTCTGGCCATACGCACATGTGGCTTCCTAAATGTCCCTACTCTGCAAATGGAGATCTTGCGTCCCAAACTGCCAGAAAGGCTGTTGAAGGGACAGGTGCCTTTTAAGAAACAGAGTCAATGAGGTAGCTCAGAGAGCCCCAAGCAGCCTCGGGCAGGGATAGGGCTGCTGAAACTGCCTCCTCTCACCCGAGCCAACAGGACACATCCCCAAGCAGCAGTGTTCTGCCATGAGAAATCAGGTGGATTCCTGGGTGATATACAGAATGGACGGCTATGATCAGGCCCCATGTGGCCTGGCAAGGCAGTGGAAAGAGGGAGAACATTCTCTACAGAGAGGTCAATGCAACAGGAGTCAGTTGTATCACTCAGGTCTGTCATGGGACAGTAAGACAATTCCTGCAGTGCCGGCGAGCAGAAAATGGGAATTCCATTCTTATTGCCCCTTATTTATATTAAAACTTTCCTGAATGATTTGAACTTTCTCAGAGTGTTCCCAATTATGATTTCATGTGACTACAAGACAACAGTACTAGAAGTGCCACGTGAAAATGGATACAAATGAAAGTCTCTGTGTATGCACACTGCTGAGAAAGGACCGCTGGTGACCCCGATGCTCAAGGACACTCAGTGCCCATGCCACAGTGGTTGGCCATAGTCAACCAGCAGATCAAGGCTGCTCCACCTCTCAGCAGACCATAGGTACAGGCAGCTCGTTCAGGGGCTGTTTCAGTGATGTGAAGGCAGGCAGACATATATACATATATATATATATATATATATATATATATATATATACGTATACGCAAACATGCACACACTTTTATTGGTGCATTATAATTCTATGTCATAGTGAGGTTCAAAGTAATACAAATATCCATTCATACACACATCACTTGATACATTACCCTCCACATCCCACCCTGCTGCCTCCATCCCCGTATGTATTAGTAAGAATGGTACTCCTATTTTTAAAGGATTGTCAGGCCTGTGGCTGAAAGCCTCTAGGGTTTTGTTGGTTTCCCTTTCCTTTTGCTATTTCACTTTCACTTAAATCCTCTATCTCTAAATTAATCCCAAATAGAGAGGGTAGAGGAAGTTACGAACCAAAAGTTTTAAAAGAATCATGTGAACTTCACCTGCCCGCTCTCCCAGCATTCTGATTACTCTGGTGGCATCCCATAGCAAAAAAAAAAACTAACAGGGCTTTTTTTCATCCAGTTGACAATAGACACCATTTACAAATTGCAGAAAGAAAATGCCTAAAGGTTGCTAACATGTACATTTCCTTCGAGTCTGAGTTGCCCAGCCCATTGCATCATACAGCCAAGATGGTAGCACGTAAAAGATTGGCTAAGACTTTGCAACGTGTCCAAGGCAAATCTTGTTGAAGGGGTAAATTTAAAAAGTTAGACAACGTCAAGGGAAACGAGTTGATGGAGGAGTAATTGGAGAAGCAGGGAAACTGCTTTGGAGAATGGTCTGTGCACAGAAACTTCAGCAGCAGTGTTTTCAACCATGCTACATTATCATCACGTCAGGACTCCATCCCCTGCTCTGTGAAAAGGACTGTTTTTGCAATCTCTGTTGAAAATAAATTATGTGGCCCATAAGCAATTTCTAATTTATGTTTTATTTTATCCCATGACTTAGAGTTAAGGCGATGTCTTGGTCCCAATACACTTACAATTCTAGCATTGCAAAGAGAAAGACAGAGGGAAAAAGAAATGAGTACAAGTGGAAACAGTTTCCCTACGAGTAGTAAATTTGCTCCATGAGACAGAGGTTTTGCACCCCACAGCACTGGTTCTCATCACAGAAGCCTGAGTGGGTATTGATGAGGTGTGGGAAGAAACCTCACACTAAGTCATAATCCTGTCATCACTAAGGGAATCGCAAGGAAAGCATGAGGGTTTGCACTCCTCAGGGAACCAAGAGTGTCATTTCAAGAACAAGTAAAATCCAAAGCTTCTGTCTTTCTTTCTCTTTCATAAATCAGGGGGACATGGTGGGTTTCTGAAGCTGATGGGGATTATCTACATTGTTCTCAACCAGTTGAGTGAATCAAAATTTTGGTTGCTCCAGAGACCATTCCTGTTTCAGAACTGTCTAAAATTTATGATTACAAATTAAAGATGGAACAAAGAAAATGCCTGCAGGAGGAAGTTGTATGTTCTTAGGATGAATTCCAACTGCCACTCCATGGGGCTTGCACTTATATGTAGATCCTAAAATGTGCCACAGCAATGGAAGACCAACAGATCCTTGGACTGGCCAAGGAAAGAGACCCAGGGGTCTCAGGTGAGAGATGGTGAAGTAGAAAGATTAGGGATAGAGGAGAATTGGTTGTCTCCACCATTTTTATCCTGCATAGTTAGGTGAGTGATTTGGACAGGAACAGTCTATGATGTGCCTGACTTGGGAATGAAAAGGAAGACCAGAAAAGGGCACCGTAGAGCAGGAAGAGGAGCGGGCTGCCATCTTTCCTGTGAGGTTCACAAGGTGGTTCACAAGCAAGCGTTCATGAGGTGGTTCATTTCAAACCACTCAGCAACAAAATATGAGAGTTTCCAAAGCCGCAGACTAATCCCCCCCAACAGAAAGACTAGAAGGTGCCAGATGGGACTCCTATTAGTTCAGGGAGGTCACATGTGGCCATTTGCTACAAGGTGCTGCCAGGTTGACAGCGAAGCATGCCCAGATATAGTCAATCCAAGTGTCATTCTGGAAAAGAGTGGTTGCCTATGGGAAACATCTGCTCCCCATCACTCACAGGCTTAATCGTAAGCTCTTATCACCGCGAAGTGTTTACCTACACACCACATGCCCTTCCTTATGTCCAACATCAACGATATTCCCACCCCATCCAAATCAACCCGGAGAGCTGATTAGGTATTTGACTCACAGCCTGGTGCTTTCAACCAACTGGATTAGCTTCTTTGATAAGGTGAATAAACACAGAAAGATGGACTTTGGAATCTGAAAGAACTCACTTTGAACCAAGAAAAAAGGCTGTGTCAATCAGCCAGAAGTTTGAGAAAAGAAAATTCAACCTATTTTCTTGCTTCTGTTCCTTTCTCTCTAGATAAATCTACAAGGGCCCACTGCTCAATGAGCATTTTTCAGTTGTCACAGGAATATCAATGGATTGTACATAAAGCTACAGTGAAGTAGAATAACGCTGTGACCATTTTCCCCAGCCAGGACTTCTCTCTTCGTGATGTGCTGAATCAGGAAGTGAGCTTTTAAAGTCAAGGCACAATTCCTGCCCTCACCAGACTTGCACTCTTACTAGTCACCCAAAGGAAATAGTACTAAGGCATCTCTTCAGTTTTTCCTGTCATCTGTCCCATTCAGCAGGAATCCTTTGCCTGAGACCCAGCATATCACTAGAGACAGAGCAGAGAACAAGGCTCACAAATGCTGCTTCCTGTTGTGTTTTGCTATCTGAACCCAGATAACCTGCCCTCTAACACCTGACTCTTCAGCCTACCAACTGGGCAACATGTTTCTCCATGATATCCATCTGGAAACCCTGTGGTTAAGTCACCCTAAGAAAAAAAAAAAGCATTGGCGAAATCCATTTTCTTCCTATGAAAGAATTAAGTAGCCATGTCTTTCTAGGGTAGGATCTGGTGAGATTCATTTAGGAAAAATAATTCCAGGGAACCCTAAGGAAATTTCCATCAAAAACAGTCTGTAAACTCCCCAACAGCAGATGATGTTTTATATGCCTAGCTTCTCTATGGTTCCTAAAATGTAAATATAACTCAGATGAGATGGGTGCTTCTGGGTTTTTTGGCCTGATTTTCCTATTTTTCTGTATTCATCTTCTCTTTTAGATAAAGTCCCTGCTATGAAGGATAAGAAGTTTTGTAGGGATACAAAATGTTTCATTAAGAACATCTGCTATTCAGAGAGCATTTTTCAATCCTAGAAGTTATTCCAAGAACAGTTAAAGTGTGTCTTAGTTTGAGAGTTGAGTTATTTTCACATTAAAATGAAGACCAACTTCTGAGCATATCAGTTCGAAGTTGTTCTTAAGTGGCCTTGTGCATATTTTAGGCAACAAATCTGTACCAACCCTTCATTTATTAAAAACAACAACAAAATTACTCACTGTATTTTTTAATACTAGCACTGGGTTAAAATAATGGACAACTGTTCATTCTTTTAAATCTCCAAGTTGCATTTATACGATTTTAGATTCTTTGAGTGACTTATGCCGTAGTGGTCCTGTGAGTTTCTTTTAGGTTGCATAACACTTTAGGCAAATATTTCTGGTAAGATCAAACCCGCTTCCTTCCTCTCTCAATTCAATCTAAATTTTATTGGGTAGTGACAGTAAGGAATGAACTATCTTTAATGTTGGAAATACACAATAGACCAAAGACTTCTTCTTCCTCCTAGATTTTCCTTTTACTTTCTGTTTCTCTTCTTTCAATGCCCCTGTTTTTTCAGATTCTTTCTATCTCTCTTCTCTGTTTTCTCTCATCATCAAAAAACCTCCAAATCAACAAATCCAATAGTAATATTTGTGTTACATAGACAATACTGAACTCATGTCCACCTCCCCCCGAGTCTACTGGTTTTCCCATACATCCCAACTCCATGAATGATGTGGCCGGATCCTTCACTCTCTTCTCATTGATCCCAAACCAAAATGGAAATTGCCCTCAACAACCCTATCTCTTTTATCTCCTACAATGAAATGGCCACTAAAATTTATCATTGCATCCTTCAAAAAGACTTTCTTGATCTTCCCCCCCCCCCTTCAATCCACTGTCCTTACCTAGTTCTAGTTCTCTTTTCCCATTTGGACCTTTGCAGTAGGCAAACAGTCTTCATGTTAGCTATTTCTTCACTCTGATCCATCATTTTGTGTCACTTAGGAGATTTCTAAAACAAGAAACTGGTCATTCAAACCCCTGCTTAGAAGTCTCTTAGTGGTGCTTTACTCCCTGAAGGTGAAATCCCAACTCTACCCAGCACATACCCATCAACCTTTGCAATCTGTGCTCTGGTGGATTTTTTACCTCTGTACACATGTGCTCTTGAGCCTGACTTAACTGCCCTTCCCTGGCACCCAGTCTCATGTCTCCACTCCTTTACCCATGTTCTTCATCAGCCCACAACTGGACATTCCTCCCTTTCCCACAAGGAAGTTCCTCATCAACAAATAGCTCACTGTTGCCTTCTCCAAGAACCTCCAATCACTCCTGCTCCCCCTCACCCCTCTCTCTTCTACTGCAGCATATAATTACAGTAGATCGTTTACCTCATGCACCTGAACTATATACACAACTCTCTCCCACGCCTTGTTGTGAGTTTTCTGAAGATAAGCTGCCTGGTATTTTTGTATCCCTTGCATATAGCCCTGTTCCCCACATATGATATGCTCTCATAAAACAAAGGCTAAATTAATGCTGATGTTCATCCTCCTTGTGGTTTTGACAACATTCACATCAGTTGACTGCCAGTCTTTCTAGACTTCTCTAAGGATGCTTTCTTCTTATTTCCCCTACATTTCCAGATCATCTATATCCAGACCCTCTAATAATTCCTATTCATTCTTGTAATGGACAAGGTTTTCTAGAGGATAGAACCCTGGGACATGTATGTCATAGTAGAGGATTTATCAAATTGGCCTATACACTGAGACTGTGTTATGCCAAAGTGGCCACCTGCATCGTGGAGAGCTGGAGGAAGCAGTAGCTACTCCACCCAAGGAGCTAGAGCCTCAGAACATGAGGGACAAATGATGCAGCCCCAGTCCAAGAAGGAAAGACTTGGAAACTGCCTAGATAATCATTGGTGAGAGTCCACACTGGAAGAGTGAAGGAACTGGAGTCCGATGTCCTCAGGCAAGAGCAGCAGCACCACCAGCAGACACACTCAGGAAGAAAGGCGCTTGCCTTCACAACACTTCCTCCTTCTTCTGCCCTTTGTTCCATGTGGGCCCCCAGCGTATTGGCCAGTGCCACTCACATTCAGGGCAAGACTTCCCCCTCAATTTGCTGTTCCACATGCCAATTGTATCATCAACACAGTCTGAAGTCTTAATCCTAGGCGTTTCTCAGACCAATCAAGTCAAAAATCCAGATTAACCATCACCCTTCTCTTATTCCTTTAACATTGGACATTTCAGTGATTTCTATTTCTGTTCCTTCCTTTTATCAGATGGCTTCTTTTCCTCAATGGTAATATTAAGACCTTTGTCTATAAACAGGTCTGAGATATAACCAGCATTACCACCAGCCAGTGGCGGCCATCCTGAAATGATAATTTCCTGATGTTTCCTTTTAATCTCAGAGGGTTTTCTCCAGCAATGGGGTATGTTTTCATGGAACAATGAATATTTATTTCTTTATACATAGTTTGGATTGAAATGAATGATTATCTTCTTGTCATTGATGAGGAAACAATGAATCAAACATCTAAAGAGATGCTCAGACTATTTGTATTAGTGAGTATAATGGTTTGGATTTAGAATGTCACTCCAGCCCTAACAGAAACAAGGCAGCAATGTTGGAAGTGGGGCTTGGTTGTTTGGGAGTGGTCCCTGGGGGTGAGACTTTCTCCCCCTGCTCTCTTTCTCTGCTTCCGGCCTCCACGACGTGAGAGCAGAGCTTTGTGCTCCCCCTCTCTCTGCTTCCCACCACCACGTCCTAAGCTCCACAGAGCTGTCCTCACGTGGACAGAACTCTTGAAATCTCCAAAAAACTATGAGCAAATAAATCTTCCTCCCTCCAAGTTGTGTGGTCAGGCGTTTTGGATTATGACAGTGAGAATGTACACCGAGACGGTCAGCTTTTCATTGCTGCCATAAAATAACTGGGAAAAACAACTTAAAGGAGGATAGATGTGTTTTGCCTCATGGTTTCAGGGATTTCAGTCCATGGTCATTTGGCTCCATCTCTATGGGCTTGTGGTGAGGCAGGACATCATGATGGGGCGGTGTGGGGGAACAAAGCTACTTCACTTCATGACAGCCAAGAAGGAAAAAGAGAGAGAGAATGGGAACAAAATATAACCTTCATGGGCATGCCCCTGGTGACCCACCCCCTCCACCAGGCTCCACCTCCCAAAGTTTCTACCACCCCCAGATAGTGCCATAGGCTGGACACCAGTCTTTATCATATGACCTTTGGGGGACATCTTAGATCCAAACCATTAAAACCATAAGAACTAGTAGTCTGTGCATACCAGAACCAAAAAATCAGTGTGAACCTAAAAGAATTCAGATATAGCCGGGCGTGGTGGTGCACGCTTGTAATCCCAGTACTTTGGGAGGTGGAGACCGGAGGATCCAGGTTCGCGGCCAGCCTCAGCTCTCTCTCCCTGTCTCCCTGTCTCTCTCTCTCTCTCTCTCTCTCTCTCTCTCTCTCTCCTTAGTGAGGCCCTCCACAACTTCGTGAGACCCGGTTTCAAAATAAAGTATAAAAAATAGGGCCGGGGGTGTAGTGCAGAGGTAGAACGCCCCCACATTCAATCCCCGGTACCGCAAAAAAAAAAAAAGAATTCAGATATAAATTAAATATAGGTCACCTTTGTTTTCAATTTCTAAACAGAAGCCATTCGTGGCAATTAATCGTGACTACAGAACTCATAGAATGGTAACTCCATTCTAAACTGTAAATCCCACTGCCTTGGTCTCACTAACTAACAAGGGGTGAGGAGTCCAGAGTCGCGATGTGAGACAGTTGCTTAGTCCTGGGAGTCAGCGCTGGCCTAACGCTGTCCTTTGAAGGGAAGGGCCACAGAATGCTGTCCTTTGGGGCGAGGCAGGCTTGACTGTCTTGGTGGCTGATTTTTATTTTTTACTTCTCCAGCCTTTGTATTTGTGCTCATGGGATTAGAGAAAGCAAGAATCCTGTTCACTCATACTCTGTCCTTAGCCTCATCATCTACTCGGCTTTGGCACCCAGTACACGCCTTGGTCTTAGAGAAAAAAAATTTAGTTCCAGAAAAGAATGTGGATTATCTTACAATTCTGTTCATTTCTCCTGGTGGATAGAACATAATTTTTACTTGTGTCTATGTGTGTGTGTGTGTGTGTGTGTGTGTGTGTGTACATGTGTGTACTTTAAAGCAAACTGCTTCCCCATAACTACACAGCTGGAAGACTGAAGAAAATCCCTGGTCCTCTGTTTGACTCACCATAAATTGTGCCTGGCCCTAGCCATATAACTATGAATAGCACTGATTTAGTATGATGAGGAAGTTGCTTAATGTGTTCATTTCTAATGACCTTTCTTCTCTTCCTGGATGCCCAGTGTCTTCAATTTTACCCCAGAATGTTGTGATCAACTTTTGATATTATAATGTTCTACAGAGCTGTGAAAATAATAATTCTGCCTACTAATTCTCTAGCATTCATATCCTAATTCTGTTTCTCTTAAGCCATCCAATGAAAGGTGTGATGGATATCGTTGGCTACCTCTGTAACACTCATTCCCTCCAACTTTTTCTTTTCTATCAGAACCCCAATGGGGGCAAATTCCACCTGATTCACATAACTATATATTTCATGAAGCCCATCTTCCCCTCCTCCTACTGATTATTGGGTTGGGAAAGGACATGAGATGTCACCCAGACCGAGGACAGTCTGCCAAGGATGGCAGTGGCTTCTCAGAATGGTTCATTTTGACAAAAATGTGATATGACATTTATTTTTGAGATGTATTAACAAGATCATAGGCCTCAATAGGCATGAATACTATAACCCTTTGGCAATAGTAAGTGGAAGAGAAAGAATCTATGTGAAAAGCACCTACCTGTTTCATTTTACATTCTTAATGCCTTCATTTAGGATGAGCCATTATCCAGGTAGAAAACTAATGCAAACAGAAGACTTAATTTCAATTGACAGAGTAATAATGGGTCTCATTGTGTACTTAGGACTCAGAGGATTAGCCATGACAGGGTCCGCTGGGACATCCTCCAATCTTAATAACCTAATTCATGGCATTGGGTATGGGGAAGCAGGTGCAGCCCATCCTCAGAACATCAGCTCCTCCAGTTTTTCCATGTGAGGGAAAGCCACCTAGTAGAGTAGAAAGAGCCCTAGCATGTGACCAGGAGACCGAGACACAAAGTCTCATAGGTCCAGCGAACGAGTTCTGCCTGTGGAGCTCAGTTAACTTCCCTGTTAGTCAGAGATGAACTCACTGACCCAGAAGTGCCTTCAGTTATAGAACCTTCAGTGCTATGGTGTATGGACAACAGGTTCCCCATGTTCTAGAAAAGAGTGTCCTGCAGGGCCTATGACACTCAAAATCATAGGAGGTATGAGGAAGGGTCTTCCCAATTATTGTGACAACCCTGAGGGTAACTTATGGTTTTACTTTTGAGTGGATAAAAATTTTAATAAACTGTGGCCCTCATCATGCCCTGTCCTCCCTCAACTCACTCCCTTCTCTGCCCTGTTGCTTTTTGGGCAGCCTCTTTCTCTCTGTTCTCCAGCATCACTCAACAAAAGGGGAGAGACCAGGTTTGTGTCCAACCTCAGAATACGGGGTGGCCTGGGCCTTCCCTTTGCCCATTTCCTTCTCAAAGATGCTCACTCGCCTGCATAGCAGAGAGGCAGGCTCTGTGTTTTCTACCGAGGCTAACCTTCAAGGAACCATGCTTTTCCCTGTTCACGTGGCAAATGTCTGCTGGAAAGAAAATTATACCCCTTGCAATGGTTAATTTGTTAACTTGTTGGCTAGTCTGTGATATCCAGTTTTTGGTCAAACACCAGTCTAGATGTTGCTATGAAGGTACTTTATGTGATTAACATGGAAGTCAGGAGACTTTGAGAAAAGCAGATTCACAGTGTAGATGAGCCTCATCTGGTCAGGTGAAGACTTTCAGAGAAAAGACTGGGTCCCCCAAAGAAAGGGGAATCGTGTCCTCAGATAGCCTCTGGACTCCAGGCCAGAATGTCAACTGTTCCCTGGGTCCCTAGCCTATGGCCTGCTTTGACGATTCAGATTTGGGTTGCCAACCTCTTCAACCATGTCAACCAATTCTTTTTTTTTTTTCTTCCTATACTTTTATTGTTGCATTGTAATTACACATGATAGTGAGGTTCAAAGTGACACAAGCACTTGGTGCATTTCCCCGCACATCCTACCCTGCGCCCCTCTCCTCTCCCCATACCTGTTAGTAGATTGGTAGTGATACCTTCATGTATGGACATGGCATTATTTGAACTGTTTCTTTCCTCAGCTCTCCTTTCCCCTGCCCACTACCTCCCTACCCAAATCCTTTTCCACTATTCTACTGGTGTCTCTCCTCATTCATCAAAAGTCCCTTAGGTTTCCTATTTTCTCTCTGCCTTCTGCATAAGAGAAAACATATGACCCTTGACTTTCTAAGACTGACTGATCTCATTTAGCATACTATTCTCTAGTTCCATCCATTTTCTTACAGATGACATAATTTTGTTCTTCTGTATGGCTGTATAAAACTCCAGTGTGTGTATATACCACATTTTCTTTGTCCCTTCATCCATTGACAGACACCTAGGTTGGTTCCATAATTGGGCTATTGCGAACTGTGCTGCTATAAACATTAATATGTATCACTGTAATATTCTGACTTTATTTATTTTTTTTTTTTTTGCGGTACCGGGGATTGAACCCAGGGGCGTTCTACCTCCGCACTACGCCCCCGGCCCTATTTTTTATACTTTATTTTGAAACCGGGTCTCACGAAGTTGTGGAGGGCCTCACTAAGTAGAGAGAGAGAGAGAGAGAGAGAGAGAGAGAGAGAGAGAGGGAGCTAAGGCTGGCCACGAACCCGGATCCTCCAGTCTCTGCCTCCCAAAGTACTGGGATTACAAGCGTGCGCCACCACGCCCGGCTTATATTCTGACTTTAATTCTTTTGTAAAGATGCTGAGGAGTGGTACATATGGTCATTCCATTCTCTCTCTCTCTCTCTCTCTCTCTCTCTCTTTCTCTCTCTCTTTCTCTCTGTCTCTCTCTGTCTCTCCCCAGTTCCTCCCTCCTTCCTTCCTTCCTTCTCTTTCTCTTTCTCTAAATGCATGCATACTCCTACACACACACACACACACACACACACACACACATATGCACACATATGCACACTCATCTTTTTGGTTCAGTTTCTCTGAAGAACCCTCACACATCCTAAAGGCACAAATCTGAGGCCCCTTGAATTCAAAGGAGAGACTCTGTAGAACCAACGTATTTTCTGGCTCATTAGTTGCTCACCTGGTTTACATGCTCCACCAACTACACTGAGCACTTTGTGAGTGATTATCCAGAGGAATTCTAAGATCTCTCTGGAGTAACTGCATGATTACAATGGGATTACAGTAGGAAGCTTGATTTTATGTCTAAATTAGTTTTTCGGATATGTCGGCATGCTAAAGCTGCTTCTTCATCCTGGACAGTCTCTTTCATTGTTCCTTGTGGCATTATAAGGAAAAAAATTCCCATTGTTTTCTCTAAAAATTTCCTAGTTCATCTTAGTGTTTTGCCTGGTGTCTGACACTCTTTAGTTTTTTTTTTTTTGTTTTTTTTTTTTTT
>PVJS01026344.1:7812-27178 GCA_004027185.1 Glis glis | reverse complement strand
GGCCTCACTAAGGAGAGAGAGAGAGAGAGAGAGAGAGAGAGAGAGAGAAAGAGAGAGACGGAGAGAGAGAGCGAGAGCGCTGAGGCTGGCCGTGAACCCAGATCCTCCGGTCTCCGCCTCCCAAAGTACTGGGATTACAAGTGTGCGCCACCACGCCCGGCTCACTAAAACTTTCTCTCGGACAAATGTTTACATATACAAAGATGGAATATTCCATCAATTGTTTTGGAACAAGTGAGAATTATCACTTATTTTGATTATTTATTATTTTATAAATAATAAAGTAGCAGCCGGGCGTGGTGGCGCACGCTTATAATCCAATTACTTTGGGAGGTGGAGACCAGAGGACTTTAATCTGGGGATAGTTAAATCATTTTACTCATTCATGCTCTTAAGAACAAATTTTCTTATAAGGTCTCCAATATAATATGAAAATACAGCTGTTAGAATTATTGGGAAGGTAGAATAAAATTATTATTAACCTCAAAGGAGATGATAGCCTGACTAGGCAGTTGTGTATAATTTGTAAGAAAAACATATTACTGTTGTACTTAAATTTTTATTTGACATAAAATGACAGGAATTTTATTCTGAAGAAAATTATCTTCCAAACAGTGTAACAGTGTGAACCAAAATACTGAAAATGTCAACACTTTACATATGTTGATTCTGAATGGTTTTTTTTTTAGTGTCCTCTCGGTACATTTTCTTAAATAACATCCTATTTATGGGACTTTTGAACATCTTAATATCTTAAGATTCAGAGGAAGCAACATTATATTGTTTTGTTTTATTTAATTCTATCCAATATTTGTTAGAATTTTTTATTTGTGTTTTGACAAACTCCATACATGAAAGATGCATAGCATTAAATCTTCTAAGGTAAAATGTAAAATTATTTTGTCAAACTATAAAAATACAAATATTTTATATTTTTCCTGGTCTTTAGAAGAAATTTTAATCATTGTGTATAAAGGAAGCTGTAAGCTTGTCATATACGTCTTTTATTGTGTTGCAATACATTTTTTTCTACATCTAATTTTTGAAAGACTTTATCATGAATAATGGTGAATTTGTCAAAGGTTTTTTTTCCCTGTACCTAATGAAATGATCATACTGTTTTTGTTCTTCATTTTGTTTCTTTGGTGTAACATTGATTTGCAAATGTTGAACCACGCTTGCATCCAATGGGTAAATACCACTTAAAATGGTGAATGATAAATGTGCTGTTTAATTTGGTTTTTTAGTATTTTTTGAGTGTGTTTGTATCTATATTTATTTAAGATATATGCATGCTATTTTGTTTTGTTATGGTGCCCTTGTTTGGCCTTGGTTTCAAGGCAAAACTTATGTGTGTGTGTGTGTGTGTGTGTGTGTGATACTGGGGATTGAATTCAGGGGTGTTCTACCACTGAGTTGTATCCCCAGCCATTTTTGTTTTATATTTTATTTTGAAACAGGTTCTCACTAAGTTTCCTAGGCTCTCCTAGAACTTGCAATCTTCCAATTTCAGCCTCCTAAGTACTGGGATTACAGGCATACACCACTGTGCCTGGCAAGTATTAGCCTTTTAAAATGAATTTGGAAGTATTCACAAATTCATAACCCTCTCGATTGAGGGGGGGTATTTTGAGAAAAAAAATGTTTCTAGCTCTTCTTTAAATGTTTGGTAGAATACATCAATGAAGTAATTTAATCCTGAGCTTTTCCTTGACAAAATTTTTATTTAATTTTTTCACTAATTATTGGTATTCACTAATTATTGGCTTTTATTTTCTATTTTTTATGATTCAGTCTTGGTAGGTTACACACTTATTTAAATTTATACTATTGCTTACCATAATGCTGGAAGTTTTTGCTAGAGTAATTAGGCAAGAAAAACAAATAAAATGAACCCAAATTAGGTAGAGGAATTTTAAATGATCTGTTTGAACATGACATGGTAATACAGACTCACCAAAAGAAGAGAAGAGTTAGAATGAAGAAACAAATTCAATAAAGTTGTATTCTACAAACGTAACACACAAAAATCAGTCATGTATCCATATAAAAACTATAAACTCTCCAAAAAAATTGAGAATCCAATTCTAATTACAATAGCTTCCAAGAAAATAAAATACTTAGGAATAAATTTAACCAAGAAGGTGAAAGATATGTGCCCTAAAAACTGTAGATCATTCATAAAATAAATTACATGCAAATAAATGAAAAGATACCTAATAAACAAATCACAAGCATTAATATTGTTAAAGCATTAATACTGCCCAAAGCGATCTATGGATTTAATGCAATTCCTATTAAAATTCCACTGACAGTTTTCGAAAGAATAGAAAAAAATCATAAAATTTATATGGAAACACTAAAGGCTTTGAATAGCCAAAGCAATCTTGACCAAAAAAAATAAATAAAGCAGAGCCAGGCGTGGTGTCGTATGCTTATAATCCCAGTACTTGGGAGATTCAGACAGGAGGATTACAGGTCTTAGCAATTTAGTGAGGCTCTCCACAACTTAGTGAGACCTTGTTTCAAAAAAAAAATAAATAAATAAATAAAATAGGGCTGGGGTTATAGCTCAGAGGTAGAATGCCCTTGGGTTTAATCCCCAGTACAAAAAACAAACAAAAAAAAAAGAAACCAGAAGGTATCACACTACTTGATTTCAAAATATACCACCATTCTATATGAACTAAAACAGCATGATTATGGTATAGAACCAAACATATAGAAAAACAGAACAGAATAAAAACACAGTAATAAATTTAAACTTGTATAACCAATTTCAATTTTTCTTTTTCCTAATTTATTTTTAATAACACAAAAATTACATAAAATCATACCTGTGTAATGGTGTGTTCTACATTCATGGAACCAACTGTGAATAGAAAATATTTGTAAAATAATTGCATCTGTACTGTATATGTAGACTTTTTGGGGTCATTATTTTCTAAACAATATGTTAGAACAAGTAATCTACATAGCATTTATATTGTGTTATATGAGCAATCTAGAGATGATTTAAAATATACCAGAGAATATATTTCGATTAAATGCAAATACATCCTTTTATTTGAGGAGCATCCTAAGAGTTTGGTATCTATGAAGGAACCTGGGAGCAATCCTCCATAGATACTGAGGGACAACTATAATTTTCACATACCACATGATGTTTTGAAATATGTATACAATATGGATGGCTAAATCATGCTAATTAATATATACATATATGTATATTACCTAACATATTTATCACTTATTGTGATAAGAACACTTAAAACCTACTATTTTAGCAATTTTTAAGAAAATATGTTATTATCTATAGTCACTGTGTGGTACAATCTTTTTACTTTGTTCCTCCTATCCAACTAAAGTCTTACATCCTTTTGCTAACATCTCCCAAACCTTCCACTATGCCCAGCCCCTGGTAAGTAACATTTTACTTTTATTTCTATGAGCTCAACTTCTTTAGATTCCACATATAAGCAGTGTTACATACCTGTGCCTGGCTTATTTGTTTGATTTTCAACAAATGAGCCAAAACCAAAAAATAACACAATGAAGAAGGGATAGTCTCTTTAATAAATGATCATGAAAAAACTGAATATATACATGCAAAAAAGTGAATTAGGACTCTGATGTTACACACTGTATAAAAATAAACTCAAGATGTATCAAAGAATTAAACATCAGATCTGAAACTTAAACTACTAGAAAAAATAGGGGAAATTTTTCTTGATATTAATCAAATGATGATTTTTTGGGGGTGTGACCCTCAATACACTGGCAACAAAAGGCAAAAATAGACAAATAAGATTGCATCAAACTAAAAACTTTGGACATCAATAGAAATAATCTATAAGATAAAGAGACAGCCTATATATATGGTAAACAAAAATCTGAAATCTAACATTGTTGGGGGCCATCTTAGCCCACACAATGAGGTCACCATTTTGGACTGGCTCAGCTAGGTACACAGTACATGCTGAGTGGAAATTGTCAGCATGCAGACAAGCTTCCTTGGACCGGATGGGACCAAAAGGTGGACTTTGATGACCTTCTTTTCTCCCCGAAATGTTTACCTTGCCCCTCTCTAGACAACTCATGACTGCCACACCCTAAACCTAGCTGTGACTGTAAAACTTAGCCTGTAACCCTAACCTTAACTTGTGACCCCCTTGCCGGGTGCTTTGTTTAAACCCTGAATAAAAACGGATGCTGGCTACAGGAGGTCAGGAGAATTGCTTGGCTCCTCCTTGGCTGACCCAGTTATTAAAAATAATAATTTTGGACCCAGAGTTGTTTGTGTGAAGGACTTCAGCAAGCAGCAAACGTGGCACCGGTCCATCACAACTGGTGCCCAAATGTGGTGAGAGAAACCTTAGTTTCTGTGAGTCACTCACATCCCTTCAGCTGCCAAGGTCATGACCAGCTTGGGAGGGTAATCCACAATTGAGACACAAGGGGAATGATCAATTTCATATGCCGCATTATTATAAATTGTTTTGCTGCTTGCTCCCAAAAGAGAAAGCTTATGTCAGTAAACAGTCTGTAAAAGAATTATTAGATTGGGTTACGGAAGCCTGCCCTTGGTTCCCTGAAGAGGGAACATTGGATCCTGAGGTGTGGAATCCAGTAACAATATCGACGTCAGGAAATGAAAATACCAGTAACCATCTTTTATCCTTGGGTTCTACTTAAGGCTTGTTTAGAAACTTTTCATGAGACCCAAACTTTCCCTGTCATTAACATGGAGACCCCTCTAAATGCGCCGGCTACAGGAAAGAAGGAGAGTAAAGATAGCACTATCTTTTTTTCTCCTCCACCAGCTTAGTGGGCTCCCAATAATCTTTTTAAAACTATAAAAAAGGGATTAAATATGGGACAAGGTGATGGCGATCCTGTTTTCCAACAAATCATGTCTGTCCATCCTGAAGTCCTGATCCAAATAATTTGCAGCAAATTTAAAAAACATGTTCCTTTTGACTTTATAATTTTAAAAAGCCTTCACTCATTCTTTACTGATCCCTGCTTAAAATAATGTTTGGCTTTTAAAATATAGAGAGGGGTACATATCTCAGATATTAAAAATTTTTTTACATAAAATGAGTTAATTGAAATTTGCTGACAAAAATAAGAATAAAAGATATGAAAAACTATTATTAACATGATTCCTTTTCAGGATGCTTGCCAATCAAGATTTATCTGTTTTTGTTATATGTTTAAAGTATAATGACCATTTTCATTTAGGTTTTTTCCTTTACAGAAAGAAAAAAGGCTTAAAATACTAATTATTCTTGTTTAACATCTTGGTTTTCACAGATAATCTAAAACAGCTATTCGAACTGGTAAATTGAATAAATATAAATGGTATAAGCTTCCATAAATGTCTATCCTTAAAAAACCTAAATTGTGAAAGTTAAAATGATAAATGTCAACTGCTAAATATAAAGTATTCTTGGCTTTTTAACACCAACAAAAGACAATATATTAAGTCTATCAAATGTGTTCTTCATATAAGTAAAAACAGATTGAGACTGCCTTCTTTTGGACATTAACTAAACATAAATTACTGAGTTAAAAACTTTTATTAAAATGTAATTTTATATATAAAAGGCTAAAAAATATTTAGGCTATTTTTTTTTTTGCAGTACCAGGGATTGAACCCAGGGGCGTTCTATGTCCGAGCTACACCCCCGACCCTATTTTTTATCCTTTATTTTGAAACCAGGTCTCACGAAGTTGCCGAGGGCCTCACTAAGTAGCTGAGGCTGGCCGTGAACCCAGATCCTCTGGTCTCCACTTCCCAAGTACTGGGATTACAAGTGTGCACCATCACGCCCAGCTCTTTAGGCTATGTTTCTTTTTGGTTGTTTGTTTGTTTTTTTTGGTACCGGGGATTGAACCCAGGGGTGTTCTACCTCCACACTACACCCCCAGCCCTATTTTTTTATACTTTATTTTGAAACCGGGTCTCATGAAGTTGCGGAGGGCCTCACTAAGTAGAGAGAGAGAGAGAGAGACAGGGAGAAAGAGAGAGGGAGAGAGAGAGAGCTGAGGCTGGCTGCGAACCTGGATCCTCCGGTCTCTGCCTCCCAAAGTACTGGGATTACAAGTGTGCGCCACCACCCCCGGCTTTAGGCTATGTTTTGATTAACAACTATTAAAAACAAAATATATTCTAACTTACCTAAAAAAAGGTAATTTATCCAAATTAATATGATTTTTATAAAGATTGGTTTTAATATAAGGAAACCCAATAAATAAAAGGGGATATTAATGTAGAGGTATTTTAGTGAGAAGGTTAAAGGAAAAGAAAAATGTTTTAGACGGGAAAGGATATTACATGGTAAAATTTTGTTCTAAGTGACTGAGTTTTTCCATAAGGAAAGAGAAAGAAGAGAACAAAAATTACAGAAGGTTAAGCATGTTGCAGAATATTTGAGGAAGTTAAAGATGAATTACAGAGGATAAAACTTTAAAATGTTGTATGTGTAATTAAGATTGGTTAAAATTTAAAATAATTATTTAAAGGGTTTTCTAAAAAAATCACATTTAATGATTTGATTTTATGTTTAAAACAATTAGGTTTTCTTAAGATATTGATCTGTTCTTCATAAAATTTTACAAAATATTAGCCTAAAAACAAAAAAAATCATTTTATTAAGTCAGTTTCATTTGTTTTCTTAAAACAATAGGGTTTCTTCTTACTCTAGGTAACAATTTACTAAGGCCTACCTTTAACAAAAATCTTACATCTTTGTTTTGTTTTGTTTTGTTTGTGGTACCAGGGATTGAACGCAGGGGCGTTCTACCTCCGCGCTACACCCCCGGCACCCCCGGCCCTATTTTTTAAACTTTATTTTGAAACCTGGTCTCACAAAGTTGTGTAGGGCCTCACTAGGTAGAGAGAGAGAGAGACAGGGAGAGAGAGAGAGAGAGAGAGAGAGAGAGAGAGAGATGAGGCTGGCCGCGAACCCAGATCCTCCGGTCTACGCCTCACAAAGTACTGGGATTACAAGCATGAGCCACCACGCCCGGCTATAAAAATCTTACATCTTCATCAAGATAATTTCTTGTTTAGACCTTTGGTCACTACATTCTAACAAAATCAGAGTTTAAATATCTATGTTTTACAGTCTGTTAAAATGTTACAGGTTGAGAGATCCTAGTTATTTCCTTGCCTATCTGCTTGCTAAACATTCAAACTAAAAACACAAATAAAAAATACGAGAGATTTATTAACTGCCCTTTTCATGTTTCATCTTAGTGATCCTGTGTTTCTCTGCCCCTTTTACACAGGGGAAGAAATCTGAGTAAGCAAAATTCTAGTCTGTTCCTGCTTACCCCATACCTAACTAAAATAAATAAGCAATTATTACTTAGCCTTACTATAGATTTGGCATCCTAAATATACATAACTATAAATGTATTATACATCTGAGGTTTATCTAAATATTTCATAAAAGCTTATAACATTAAATATATAAATTTTATATATATACAAGGTAACCAATAAGTGATCTCTTCATGCAATGCATTACATCTGATGTTTAATACCATTTTAAAAGTCCCTGTCATTTACGAACCTGGTTTACATCTGTTTTGCTTTGACTAACTGCCATTAGCTAATTATCCTGTTTCTGAAACCATCAGCACTGTTTGCTAAAACTCATAAAAGGTCTAAAGCTATTCTTTAAATTTTTTGTCAATGCTATTAACCTCCATGAAACTATAATTGTAGTTGTCTTATTAAGCAGTAAATTCTAAATTTCACTCTAATAATAAGGATTAATTATTACTTCTTTATAAGTTAAAAATAATTTATTTTTCCTAAGTATCTTCTAACATGCTAAGCTTGGGAGAAACAGTTTGCCAAGCTGATGTCCTCTAAACAAAAATTATTAATAGTAATATATCCTTCTTAATATTCATATTTATAATTAATTATATTATGACCATTTCTTAAACAAAAATAACTAAAAGTGCTTAAACATTTGACATTCCAGGTCATGCTGCTCTAATTAAAATTGGGTATTAATAATAATTATATATAAAAGGTCAAATTTAAATAAAAATTTGTTTATATCATCAAATATTATCAAAACTATTATACAAACTAGATTTGTTTATATTCTCCTTATATATCCTTATCCTTATAATTGTTGTCTATTAACATTACAGGTATACAACTTCTAACATAATGCTTTATCAGCCATTACCTAAAAACAAACTATATCATTAACCTCAATTCAAAAATTTCTTTTAAAACAAAAAAGGAAGAATATGGAGTCATGCTTTCTCTAAGGATTTCTTATTACTCTTAAAAATTTGCTATTTCAAACTGATAATTCTCTTCCAGCATCTCAGAGACATGCAATAGAAACTCATTCACAGACTCAACTTATTCCTCAGGTCTTCTAAAAGGATCGCTTGGATGGAAAAAGGAAAGATCCCTCTTCATTAATAACTGTTGACACAAGATATGCTTGTGTAAAAAATAATGATGTTTGTGTTTGAATTCCAGGTAAAAATATCAGACCATATCAAACAGGAAACTCAGGAGATAACCAAAGAAATCAAAAGGCTAAAGTTTACCCCTCAGTGAGTGACAGTCACTCAGCAGCATGCCAAGGAAAACAAGGTCACCACCCAGAGGGCTAAATCAAAATTGGAGAGATTGGGTTAATCACAAGCTAGAACTCCAGAAAACATATTTCTAATGATGTTAGCTATCATCAGGTTTAACATGCCAACTACCATTTACTTAAACAATATTGTATATTTGCTAAAACATCTTCTTAACACAGTAGATAAGTTCTCAATAGAAGTATAACTTTATAGGAAGATCTAGATGGGTTCCTTTGTGTGTTTCATGAAACATTATAGAATGTTTCAGACCTAGAAGACAGACTTGGCTAGCCTATGTACCTAGAAAGAGAAATCAAAAGGCACAATTAATTTTTCTTACCAGTTTTAGTTCTGATGCCTTGGCAACAGGTTAATGTCACACAATTAACTACCAGGCCTTTGTGTGCCCAGACGAGACAGTGGTATCCATCAGATGAGTTATTAAGATGGTCTGAGTATGTATAGCAGGGAAAGAGGTTATTGATTTGAGACCACATGGGAGAACTTCTAGATGGTTTTAATATAAATTAAGTTAAAATAGTATGTATCCTATAACAATATCATTTGAGATAATGTAATTGGTGTTATGTTTTTAATAAGACCTGTTACAGTCTGAATACCAGTTATGGCTTAAAAAACTCTGACAGAAGATGCCCTTAGCCACCCTGATGCAAGAACTGTTAACATACTTAAAGAAAAGAACACAGAGACTGATTACTGGGGTGTGACTCTGACTGGAATGGAATCCCTGCCTCCACCTTGTGCTGCCACCATGGGTCTTCACTATTCAATTAAAAATGCTAAAGATTTACAGGACTTTCAAAAAAACTCTACAAACCTGGCAGATTCAGATTCGCATCAACCAAAAAATCCTTAAAAGATATTGGACAGTTAAAAGACTCTGTGATTTGGACTAGAAAATAATTACAGGACTTAAAATGGTCACAATGCTTATGAATGCTAAATATTGTAACATATTAATTTACTAGATCCTTTTCATAATGTTTCATTACATATACTAAAATTTCAGTCTAGCCATTGCTAATACTAAACTCCAACCTTTACAGATACAAAATTCTGAGAAAGCCTGGCTGATGATATTTCTGGTCTTAACCCTTTTAAGTAATGTATGGGGGCTGCTTAATTTGGATACCTTGGTTGTAATATTTCTTTTTATTTGTGCAGTCTGCAAAACCATATGGAAACAATTGATGTTTTACAAACTCAAAGTTTCAAAACATAATGTTTTGGCCTTTTTTTAAAAATTAAAAAGGGGTGATATGTTGGAGGCCATCTTAGCCCACACAATGAGGTCACCATTTCCGACTGGCTCAGCTAGGTACACAGTACATGCTGAGTGGAAATTGTCAGCATGCAGACAAGCTTCCTTGGACTGGATGGGACCAAAAGGTGGACTTTGATGACCTTCTTTTCTCCCCGAAATGTTTACCTTGCCCCTCCATAGACAACTCATGACTGCCACACCCTAAACCTAGCTATGACTGCCTTTTCCTAAAACTTAGTCTGTAACCCTAAACTTAACTTGTGACCCCCTTGCTGTTTGCTTTGTTTAAACCCTGAATAAAAACGGATGCTGGCTAAAGGAGGTCGGGAGAATTGCCTGGCTCCTCCTCGGCTGACCCCGTTATTAAAAATAATAATTTTGGACCCAGAGTCGTTCATTCAAGGGACTTTAGCAAGCAGCAAATGCGGCACCAGTCCATCACATAACATCTGATGATGAAAGGTCAAAACTCTGAAAAGCAAGCTGCCCCACCGCTGACTCTTAAGACCCCTAGACCTTCATTAAGCCAGCTCTACTAGAAACACAGCCTCACCCCTGCCCTAGGGGCAGGCTGCTCCAGGAACTAGCTAACCACTAGTAGATAAGAAACATTGTTGTACTGATGTTTAACAGAATGGTAAAAATAAGCTTGTAAAAATTCCTCCACGTACCTCGCTTTGCCCTACCCCCCCCCTTTTCTTCTGCAGCTGTATCTTTAAATACCCTCTTCTCCCCTTGCTGGGGGTGGAGCTCTACTCCTGCGTGAGATAGGAGCTCGGCCCCAGTGCACTGGGTCAATAAACCTCGTGCGTTTTGCAGCATGTCGGTGTCCTGAGAGTTCCTGGGTCAGCGCTGGGTCCCGTGGCTAGAGCGAGGGGTCCTTTCTAAAATGGGGTGCCTTTCAATGAGATTAATATCCAAAATATATAAAGAGTTCGAATAATTCAGTAGCAAGAAACAAATGATCCAATTAAAAATTGACTAAGAAAATACTTGGGAGGCTGAGACAGGAGGATAGCAGGTTTGAGACCAGCCTCAGCAACTTAGTGAGACTAAGTAACCTAGTGAGACCCTGTTTCAAAAGAAAAAACAATGACTGGGGTGTAGCTCAGAGGTAGCATGCCTCTGGGTTCAATCCTCAGTAACATGCGTTCATACAAACACACACACACACACTGCATTGGACTAAGAAACTGAATAAACACATGTCAAAGAAGACATATGAATGGCCAATAGTTAAAGAAAAAATGCTCAGTGTTACTAATCATCATATAATGCAAATCAAAACCGAAATTAGATGTTTCCTCACATCCCTTTGTATGGCTATTATCAAATAAATGGAAAATAATGTGTTGGCAAAGGTGTGAAGAAAATGGAAATCTTGTGTACTCTTGGGAGTGTGCATTAGTATAGGCTTTATGGAAAACACTAGAGATTTCTCTAAAACTTAAAAATAAAACCACAATCAAAATGATCAATCCCACTATTGGATATCTATCTGAAGGTTATGAAATTGCTATGCCAAATAGATATTTGAACTCTTATGTTCTTTCAACATTATTTACAACACTTAAAATGTGGAATTAACCTATGTGTCTATCAGTGGAAGAATGGATAAAGAACATGTGATAGGTATACACAACAAAATACCATTCAGCCTTACAAAACAAGAAAATCTTATCATTTGCAACAAAATGGATGAATTTGGAGGACTCTGTTAAGTGAAATAATCCAGTTACAGAAAGCCAAATATAACATGATTTAATCTACATGTGGAGTCTAAAAACATCAAACTTGAGGGCAGATAGCAGAATGGTGGTCACAGAAGCTAGGGACAAGGAAAGAATTATGGAAATGCTGGTCAAAATATAAATACTGTTCAAAATATAATTCAGTTAGATAAAAGGAACAACATAATGGCTGTGGTTAATAAAAATGTATTCTATTCTTGAAGACTGCTGATCATAAATTTTAGGTATCATTCTCCACAAAAAATAGTAAGTTTGTGAAGTACTAGTTATTTTCATTAGCTCAATTTAGCTATATTCATCGTATTTCACTCCATGAATAGACATAATTTGTATTTGTTGATTAAAAATAAATTTAAAAATAAATTCAAATTATCTAAAGGATATTCTCCATATTTTAGTAAAATCATTTGAAAAGTAAAATTTTATTTGATTAATGATCAAAATATTTCAAGTCTTCCTGTGTATCTGCTCACCAATACTGAGTCTGTGCTTGGCTATATGACTTGTTTTTGCCAATTTGACAGTAGTTTGTTGAAAATAGGGTTCCAAGAAAGGAGCTGCATATTTTGCTGTCACTACTGATATTATACCTCTTCTTAAAAACTTGCTTCACCGTAACTGAATGATAAAAGTTTAAGGTGATCAACATGCTATTTACAAGCAGGCCATGGTGGCACATGCTTGAAATCCTAGTACTTGGGAGGCTGAGACAGGAGGATCAAAGGTTCCCAGCCAGTCTCAGCAACTTAGCAAGGCCTTCCACAACGGAGAGAGGCCCTGTTTCAAAAATAAAATAAAATAGCGTGTAGCTCAGAGGCAGAATATCCTTGAGTTCAATTCCCATTGCCATACACCCTCCAAAATATTAATATGCTATTTACAATTTGATCACTACTCAATGTATGAATGAATAAAAACATCACATTGTAGCTCATAAATATGTGCAAATATTACATGTTAGTGAAAAATAAAATAAAATATTGCTTGAGATAGCTCTGTCTTGGATCTCTGTTACCATCATGAGAACAAACCCTAGATAGTCTTTTGAAGGACTAGAGACCATCTGGTAAAAAGCTGCCAACTCCAACTGAGGCTATTCTACATTATCTTGTCTAGAACCAACCAATCAGATCATCAGGGATACATGAGCAGGCTACCCAAGGTAAGCCTATCCAGGTCCAAATCAGCAAACCAGCTGACTTACTTATCAACCTATGCAAAATGATAAATGGCCATTACTTTAAGCTGCAGATCTCATAGTGTGTTTATTATTTGCCCAAAGTTAATTGATACAAGCCTAAAACTGACCAAACAGTTAAGTATGCCAATGCCAGAATGCATCTGTTCTCCTGAATACTGTGCAGGCACATATTTATATGTACATATATTATGTGTATAAATCAACATGGATAGAAACAAAGTGAAAAGTGCACAGAAATTGATAGTAGCGTTATCTCATTAGAGGAACTAAGGATTACAATTATATCTTAATTGTGTTTTTCTGACACATAGCAAATGAATTAAACCTGCAATACATATTAATTCTATTTTTATTATGGAAATATATTTGGTTTCAAGTTCTTGCTATTGCTTGGTTTACCCCAGTACCATATTGACAGAGTAAGAGTTCATTGACATGATTGGGACACAGACAGCAATTTCTCCCATGTCAGAATTCCACTGCATTCTAAGTACTTTTCAGGTACTTCCTTGACTGAATGCACTGACTTTAAAATGTTTCAAATGAAATGTAAATTTAAATGGCTTAAAATTTTTAGCAAGTGTTAAGTATGTAACATAGATTCCCCAATTTCCTTCTATAAATGAGATAAAAAAATACCTACCTTATATATTTCTCTTAAGGACTGAAAGAGTTAAAATATGACAGTTTTTTAAGAAGAAGCCTTAGTATATAATGGTTACTTAAAAGAAATCAGCTTTCATTATGTGACATTCAGTAATACAGTTCGGAGGGATTGATTTGCAAGTGATTACCACAAATATTTTTTAACATGGAGACCTGGTGAGATAACATTGCTAGTAAGCATAGCTAGGTTGCTAAAAGAGAAGTCAAATGTTTGAACTTTGAAGGACATCAAACATAAGGGCATTGAAAATTAACCTTATCCTTCACAATGGTGATAGCAAATCTGGTTCACTTAGTTATTTGCAAATGCTTGTCATGCTGTAAATAGAGTTTAAAGTCTCCTCTTTCATATATTTAAATGCACACACTCACAAACACAAGCACATACTATAGAATAGCATAAATCCAAGATACTATGATGCTGGCTATGAGACATAGAGCCATAGTGAGAAGGTACCATCTGTCTGTGTCCATAGCACCTAGAGGTTAGCAGGTCATTTGAAGGGCTACACCTTGAGAAAAAGTCCAGATATGTGACATGAATCCAGGGATTTTGGGAAATATAGGAGTTCCATTCGACCATATAAGAAGAACAAATTAGAAAGAAGATTTTATTAAGCCTTTGAAAAAAAATGTGCCTAAATGGGTATTTTGGAATAGAATAATTCTTACCTCAGGTTTAGGCAGGGCAGAGGTGAAGAAATGCACCCAACACGAATATATCTCATCATCATTTCATATCCCTGAAGAAAGCAAAACAAAAAAGTCATTTTCTAAAGAAATATTTCTCTACCACTATAGCCAAATTAGTTTGCTTTCTTATTCTGCTTAAACAAATATGATAAAATCATCTCTAAATATTTCCATGAAATTTTAATATGACTAATACTGTAAAGGCTATTTCTCAAGGACAGAATATAATTATCTATTCTTATTCTTAGTGTGTGTTTTCAAAACTTCATTGTTAAGTGATGTATTCAGAACAAAGTAGTACCAGAACTTTCTGGGTGTGAAAGATCAAAGAAAAAGATGAATGAACTCTGGACTGAACTATGGGTTCAACATTAAAAGTGGAATACAGGAACAGAGAATCAGGTACACCAACTGTGACAGTGGTAAAGAAAAGATAACATTAAGAACAGTGAAGTAAGCCAGGCTCACTGGCTTACTCAGTACAGGTGTTACAGCTGCAAACCTATAATACCTGTACTTGGGAGGCTGAGACAGTAGGATCACAGGTTTGAGGCCAGCCTCAGCAACTTAGTGAGATACTGTTTCAAATCAAATATAAAAAGGGCTGAGGGTGAGTACTGCCCCTGGGTTTAATCCCCAGTACCACAAAGAAAAAAAAAGTAGATTTCCCAAAGGAAAAATGAGTGAATGGAGTATTAGAAATATTAAAAGCGCATTATAAGTCTTAAAGATTTACTTTAAGAAAGTTTTTATGTATGCACAAGTATAGTCACACATAATATATTGGTAATTTTTAAAATTTATTTGGGGGGTTTATTTGGGATTGAAACAAACAGGATTGGCAACAAATTTAGAGTAAAGGATAGAGTATGGCTCTCGGTCTTTCTATAAAATTATTATGTAAGTGAGGTTTGGGTGGAATGAAGAAAAAAATGTCAATGGCCTCCCAACAGGCATCTCATTCTAGAAGCTAAAACTAGCATGATGATTTTGAAGGTTTTATTGTAATCTTTGATTTTTCAGAGAAGGATTGAAACTTCCCTGGATTACTCAGCCAAGTGTTATATGAATGTACTATGGTTAAAAACAATGGGCAATTTAAAATAATTTTTCTCAGTTGTTAGTTAATATGCAGGTGATAGCAGTGAGATTCTTTACTACAGAGAAAATATTTCAAAGAATTTCATGAAACTATTTTATCAGACCTAGTTGCTAGACATTTCAACTTGTTCAAATATTCTTTTCACAGTGGGAAGTAAAGAAACATGGAAAATGACTGATTGGAATAAAGGTCCATGTGCAGAAAATAACTGGGTTGTGCTAGGAAATTGTGAGAGAAAGCTTGAATGGGGCAGCTCTGGGGCAACGTGATGTTACTCATCTTTTCCCGCTCCAGATACAAAACCACAAACACAAACATATGTGCACACATTTATATGCACTTTTCTTTAAAAACGCGCCACTTTAACATAATTTTTCTGGTATATGATATTTTAAATGATGCGATTAAATTTACAAATAATATGGATTACATACTTCTATTTTTTGCAATTTGAATAGGCTTTAAGCATATAAGCTTTATGTAGTTTTCACATCTTTTGCAGCAAGTGAAGAAAAAATAAACATCATAAGCTTTGGTTCAGCTGCTGGTAGGATTATAATCAGATTTCTTCAGAGGGATAGTAGCATGATATATGGGTATCTCTTGAAAATTAGTTTACATGGGAAAGAAAAGTTGATTTTTCACACAATATAATAACAGCCAGATTTCAAAGTGCTGACAATAAAAGATTTTAAAAGTAGATGCAAACATTTTCTGTCAACTTCAATGACTTTTCTCACTTCTTTTTTCTTGTAATCACATACTTATTTCTCTTAGGATATAAAAACAATGCTAACTATATCTATTTAGGTTATGATTGTAGTATATTTTTATTTGTATTGAAATAGCTGTCAGTATTAAGAATAATAAAAATATGGTGGTTTTGTTAAGGCTTCATTTTATTTGGCGTACTTCAAAAATAGTTGTGTGCATTCAGGCAACCAAAAACTGATATTTTGTTTTTTTTTGTATTTATAAACTTACATAATACATTCTGTTTTTAAATCAGACAGTTAAAATATTTTATTTTGCATGTACAGTGTATTCTGAGTGACAGGGAAGGCAGTAAAATATAACAGTTCATAGTCAAATTTCTAATGAGCACTCCACCTTCATTTCAATATCATAAACATCTATGGCTTCCATAATAATATTTCACATGTACTGTATGCTTACAAGTCGCTCTACTAAGCATGCTTTATCTACATCATCAAAGGCAACTCTCATAACACGGCTATGAAGTGGGAGGAACTAAACCTGAAAGAAGTCAACATTTTTATTTAAGATTCATGGCTTATGGCTAAGCCAGATTATCACTCTGTGCTGACTCATGAGAGAGTATAGGCTTTATTTACAACAACTTGTATTATCATTCTCTTGTAGGTGATGTTTTTACCAAAGGTAAATGTGTGATCTGCAATTTTAAGAGCGTTGGTTAAAAGCAAGGTCTGTGTATAAAATATTTCTTAATATAATAGCATTTTAAAGTTTACTATTTACCCGACAGCCAATATAATACAATGATCATGGGCAAGCACATTAGTTATGAAGATCAAGCTTGAATCTTGGCTTTGTTATTTAACTAGCAAGTAGACTTAGTGGTTATTTTATTAGTTCCAAGAGTTATATTCATGTGTTCAGATATAGAGTTGAAAATGTCAGCATTCACAGTGCCTACTTGCATTCTAAAAGGCTTCTAAAGAGAACTCTATTTAGCATTGTCTTATACATTTTGCCTCAGGTACCATTAGCTTGAACTAACAGTTAAAATTTCTAGTACTCACTACTAGTATGGTTATTTCTGTGAAAAGCTATACTCACTATTCAGAATTACATACTTTTCCAATATTGTGCAATATTTTCCAATATTCTTACTAGTCAGTCCCTAAAACTTTACATTTTCTCAAAATTCAGCTTGGAGGCTTGGAGACAGTGGGATGTTTTCAGGGAGAGTAATAGAAAAAGCAAAGAAGATTCATTTTCTTGCATGCTGAAGGTTCACTAACTGCTGGATGTGTGTAGTATTTCCTAATTTCAGTTCAACTCAATACATCTGTCTCAGTAGGTGGTGTGTTGACTTCCACATACAGAGGTCTTGCCCAGTTTTGCGTTGCCTAAATTTGCTGTGGGAATTTCTCCAGAGTTCACACAGTACATGGATTTGATTCTTTTTTTTTATTTTCCGGTACCGGGGATTGAACCTGGGGGCGTTCTACCTCCGCGCTACACCCCCGGCCCTATTTTTTATACTTTATTTTGAAACCGGGTCTCATGAGGTTGCAGAGGGCCTCACTAAGTAGAGAGAGAGAGACAGGGAGAGAGAGAGAGAGAGAGCTGAGGCTGGCCACGAACCCAGATCCTCCGGTCTCTGCCTCCCAAAGTAGTGGGATTACAAGCGTGCGCCACCACGCCCAGCATGGATTTGATTCTTAAGATAAACTATGCTATCCGACTTATCCCTTGTCTCAGACAGTATTCTCACTGCTATGATCCAAGCCTGACCACACACAACTTAGAAGAAGGAAGATTTATTTGCTCACAGTTTTGAAGGCAAGAAAACTCCATTTGATTTTTCTTCTGAATAAAACAAAATTTTGGTCTGCAACAATGGATTCTGAGAGGTGATCCATGAATGGGATTGAACATCTCTAAGCAATTTCTGAGGTTATATTAAAAATTCTCATATATATTCTTATAATTTCTTCTGAGAAGAGTGTCCATAGCCGTAGTATAATTCTAAAATCAAATAAATGAATACTCTGTGGGTGAAAAAAGCATTGGTAACCCCTTTTTCAGGAGTGTCATTTTGTGGACATGGTATCTGGGTACTAATCTAATGCGTCTGTTGCAAAAGTAAACGGTGATATCCAGTGAGAACACCACTTGTTGTCTAGCTAGATTTTCACAAGTTTGAGAATCAAAGGGAAAATTTATAATCAACAATCATTGTTTTACTAGTTGCCTGAGCATTTCCCAAACAGATAAAGAAATTTAAAATAAAAAATGCTAAGGACTAAGATTTTAGTTTTTAGGATACTTTTTAATAATGTAGACTTCAATGGTTTTAGAGAGAATATTTCATAATGAAAATGGTGACTAACCAATCCCATCTTATCCAACTTAACATTATTATAGCAGAGTATTTCCCTCTGCCATTACTCAGCCAGTGTGTTGGAGAAAGAAAATAAGGCTAATTTCAAAGGAAGTTTGATGTTACAAAATATAATTTCTCTTTGTCTTGAGTTTCCCCAAATTTTTCTCAAATATAAACTTCAAAGGAGAGGAGAGGTTGCTAGCCCAGCCAGAGTTCCTCTTCAGTTTTAATGACCACTTTTTCAAAAAATGTGTACAACTCTCATTTTAATATGTGTTTTTCTATGCACAATTTCTGTTTTTTTCCTCTTGCTCACTCACTCACTCACCAAATATGTATACTTCTGTGAGGTGATTTCGATCTTCAAACCCCTCTTACTTGAGTTATTTCTAAAGTAGCCTAAGATTCCATTAGAATATAACCTTTTTATGCTTATCCTTCATTTATCATTCCTGAAATATTTTTGAAGACTACCACTAGTTAAACCCTCATTATTACAATACTTATTAAACTTTGTAGAGTAGCCATCAAAATATTTACTTAGCTGTAAGTACATATATAAATGTATTAATAATACCCTTGAAACCTCCTGTTTATAATAATAAAACAATTTTGACCTCTCTAATCACTATTAAAAATTCCTCTTGTTTCAGTGTATACAACATTAGAAGATGTTAAAAAGAAATTTGGTAACTTATTGAAGGAAACATTAGCAGAAACTATTTTATATCACTTTTATCTTTTTTTTTTTTTTGCGCTACAGGGGATTGAACCCAGGGGCATTCTACCTCCGAGCTACATCCCCCAGCCCTATTTTTTATCCTTTATTTTGAAACCGGGTCTCACGAAGTTGCGGAGTGCCTCACTAAGTAGGTGAGGCTGGCCGCGAACCCGGATCCTCCGGTCTCTGCCTCCCAAGTACTGGGATTACAAGCGTGCGCCACCATGC